>UELV01086810.1:0-15854 GCA_900490015.1 Megastigmus stigmatizans | reverse complement strand
ATATATATATATATATATATACGAATATAGAGCGAGCGTCGTGCGGAATCGAAATCGCGCGAAGGGAGAGACTGAGAGAGCAAGGGTAGGGGTGACTTCCTATGCGGGGGTGGCGTGCAAAAGGGTCGCTCTCTTTCTCTCTCTGCCTTGCTCGCTCTCTGTGACAGGGGGAGGGAGGCACAGCAGTTGGGGGGCGGGCTGAAGGAAAAAAAGACGAACGGGAGCGAGCCCGGAGAAATGGAAAAACGGATGAAGAGGAAAGGCGTAAAGGAAAACGGGAAATAGCCGAGAGAGAGAAAGAGAGAGAGAGTGAGTTGCCTGTCTCTTTTCTGTTTTATTATTTTTCCGCAGCCACAGCTCGGGGTCGCAAAATTATTGCAAATGATGGGCTTCGCAAAATAGGTTGCGAACCACATCGACATTCCTTTTATTTTCATGTTGTTATTTAGTAGAAATTCAAAAAGTGGTTATTTTATAAAGTTTTGCTCAAGATAAGAGAAACTCAAGTACGTACACCTACATACACACACATACACATATATATATATAGTGTATTAAAATAACTTTAAAGGTATAAATGTGAAAGATTCTGAATAAGAATGGAAAATGGAAATATTTATTTTGAAAATTAATATAGAGAATAAAAATATTTGTATTATATAGTTAGATATTCTTTGTAAATAAATAAAATTGTAACTTATTTATAAGAGTGCCTTATATTATACCAGAATTTTGCAGAAATATAAGTTTGATTCATGCTATAAGAATTATAAAAATTTTATCAATTATGTTTAAAACCATTTGATGTTTAAAATGTAGTGGAGGAAAGCAATTCTTTTCTTCTTTGATATTGCGCAGGTAACGATGTCTTATTTCACATTCTCTGAAATAAAGTATAAGGGAAAAATTGTGAAATTTATCTCTAGTCGTCGGCGAAAATATCAGAGTCTGCAAAAACATGAGGTATTGAAGCGAAATTCCATTCCATCATATTTAGAGACAAAGAATAGAGCAGATAAAAATGATAAAAGATAAGAAAAAAACGCTACCGTAGCGTAGGAAGCCAAGACAAAACAAAAGCGAAAAAAGGGGGAAAAGGAAGAGCGAGGGACTCGGGGAAAATTGAAAAGGCGACGTAATTGCGAAAAAGTGACGGAGTAAGAAAAAGAGCGAAGAATAGAAAGAATCGAGATTGGGTTAAAAAAGCAAAAAAAACATGGTAAGAGAGAGAGAGAGAGAGAGAGAGAGAGAGAGAGAGAGAAGTGGAACGGGTTGGAAAGGGTGCTGCGGAAGAAAGGGGATGTGGAGAGAAAGACAGAAAGAGATAGAGCAGCAGCAGCAGCACCAGCTCTCGAGAGCAGAGAGGGCGAGGCGTGTTACGTATGCGGCGGACGCATCAGAGGAACCATTCTCTCTCTTTCTCTCTTACTACTCTGCTCTACTCTGCTCTCTATCTCTTTCTCTCGGCTCTGCCATCTTGGAATCGACGTCGATCAAGCGGAAGGAAGGAAGTTCTGCGCAGTCCTGGAGGCGGACGGAGATACGCTGCAGGAGCGAGATAGCTCGATCGCTCGGGAGAGAGAGTGAGAGAGAGCGAGAGAGAAAAGTATATACACATCCTCGCTCCTCGCGCTCACTCGCTCTCACGTGCACGAGTGTGTGAGAAAGCGTCTCCTCTTCCTCTTCTACTACTTCTTCTTCTTCTTCTTTCGATCCGTCGCGGGTGCGCGGCGCCTTCCTTTTTCGTCCGCCCCCTACGAAGACGCCCGGCACTGGCAGCGACGAATGCGCGGCCACGTACGCGTTATATATGGAATTCCTTTTGCTCGCGAATGCGTCTCCTTCTCTCGCTCTCTGCGGGCGGTCTCTCTCTCTCTCTCTCTCTCTCTCTCTCTCTCTCTCTCTCTCTCTCTCTCTCTCTCTCTCTATCCTTCTTTCTCGGCGAAGCTCCGCAGAAAAATGGCCGCATTACGTAGGTATGTAGCGGCGGCGGCGGCGGCGCACGCTCGTAATGCACGCTCGCGCGCCCTGCCCTCCGCCATTCTTTCTCCTATTGTTCGAGCAAATGCCTGATGGATCTGTCCTTGGCTTTTTCACAATCTCAAAGTGCATACATATATATCTGTATAAGAGGTATTGCGTGTAAATTTACGTTTTGCGAGCTAATTTCGAGATTTGCATGCGATTGAGGTATAAGGAGGTGTTTTTTCAGCAGGAACGGGTGGAAATAACATAATCGCGCCAATTATTCGTTTCGAAAAATCTACACGAGCATTCGTTAAAACGTTACAAGTAAATTATTTGATTTCGAGGACACAAAAAATCTCGAGACGCAAATTACACAATCTTCGTTCATTTGCGCGTATTATCGTTTGAATATACACGCGCTCAAAAATTTTAGCCCCTCGATTATACTGAACATTTCTTCTCGACGTTTAATTAATTCAAAATAGAGTTTAAAGCGATTCCTTCAAGCTTCTGTATATAGTCGATTCTACGCATATCTTACAGCGATACACGTTATATGAAAAAAATTAGATTTATGAACGTTGCAGCGGCCAAGGTATATATATTCTAGACCATCTTAAAACGCAAAATATTAACCCGCCGTAGCATTGATAAGCATTGTGCGAATTCTCTCGCGAGAAGAATTTAATGAAAGCGGTATATCAGAGATTTTTCAAATTATACGTATACGCGAACATTGACTGCTACGAACATTGGCCTCGGGTATATACTTTTACGTCGTTCTAACTCTGGGTATAGAGAGAAATTCGAGATTCAGCTGATTACACCGGCATGTAGGTGGACGGAGAAAGTACATCGTATTTTATTCGTAAATGCAAATGACCGTTTTTTTTTTATTAGTCATTTTCAAGAAGGTATAGGTATAGGTATAAAGCATCGCAGGAGAGTGGATATTCAGAGCGCGAGCGGGGCGGCTGTTAACGACGTATTTGAATGAAATATATACACGGGGATAATAATAGCCACGTAAGGACAGCGGGGTAGATAAGCTTTTCTATCGTGCCGCCTGTAAAAGATCCGAGATCTCCGATGATTTATAGTTTATTACAGTCCGACACGCGAACGTCCCGGACTTCATCTGCGTCCTCTCTCTCTCTCTCTCTCTCTCTCTCTCTCTCTCTCTCTGCGCACCGATGTTCCTTTTATGCCGCGCTCGATCGAAACCTAAAGGAATTTCATTCCATCGCGATTTATCGCGTTTTCGGTACTTTTACATTCGTCTAATGGTGGCTCTTGCAATAACAAATTATCAAATATGAACGAGTTCTTATCGCGATCTCATAAGTACAGCTTTAGCAAGTCATTTCAGTTTTAGCATTTAGTCATTTATTTAAAGTGCGGAAAACAACGGGTACAAATTCGTCAATGTGCTAATATTGAATTTCAAAAGATCGATCTGAAAACAGAAAAAGAAACACGCAAACACTGAATGAAACAGGGACAAAAAAAGTTCGTATAATGTGTAGGAGAGATCGATCGGGCGTCATAGAGTATACGAAACAACAGGCGCATTAAAAGAAAGCCATAAAATCCCGCGTGACAAAGCAGCGCGCGAGAGCGCCTCCCCTCCCACTTGGCGCAAGTCTCCCTGCACAAGCAACTACGAGAGAGTAAGAGAGAGAGAGAGAGAGAGAGAGAGAGAGAGAGAGAAGGAAGCCGGTAATGAGAAATCGGGACGAGCTCGTCTGCCTTCGAAGGGTAAAAATTGTGCCAATCGAGAAATGAATTCGGTCAGTGTGCCGTGGCGCCGCTCCGCACTCTCTCTCTCTCTCTCTCTCTCTCTCTCATTCTTTTGCTCATCGGCGACGAGGGTTGAATGAATCCACGACCTTGGCCTGGGAGGACGATGGCCTGGGGTCGGCGAGGTAATTAAATGCCAAGGACGGGGTTGCTCGGAGCAGCGGAGCTCGCGCGCACCGCCGCCGCCGCTTCTATAATGGGTAAGATGGAACGAAGGGTGTTCGAGGGACGGGGCTAATTGCCGATGCAAGGAGAGCCACCCCGCCAGCGCCAGTCGGAGCCAGAGTGAGAGAGACCGAACGATCGCCGCCGCTGCCGCCGCCGCCAAGCGAGCGAGCGAACGAGAATCCTTCAAGGTGCTCATTCACCGACTTAGCCTCCATTTATTTAAACTTCCATTTGCCGCTCGAGCTGCCTTTATAAGCGAGCTCCGTCATTTTCTTTTTGCTTCAAAAGAGAGAGGCTGCTCGATCGTCGCGTCATTTTTGTGCCGGACCAAGGATGATGAGCGCTAAGGCAATCATTGATCAACGTGTTTGTTGTAATTGTTTAAACGGGTTATGTCGCGTCCGCGATATATATAGGTATATATTGTTTATGATAAATTTTGTGATTTATTCAAATTTGACTTTTTGAAGGATGTTTACGAAAGTTAGATGACGTATAGAGTAAAATAGAGAGTTAAAATGTTATTTGCATATTTTCGACGTGATTTATGTATTCAAATGAAGATGACGCATGATTGTTTTACATGGTATAGTCTGGCTATGCGTGATATGTGCGAATGCTTCGCGTGCCTTTGCTCACATGTACTTATCAAGTTTCATTAATTGAACAATATATTAAAACTTTGTTTATGATCAAATAAGACATATTTAACAATATTGAATGGAATAATAAAAAAGAATGTAGGATTGGAAAGCAATATCAACGCGATATGCGTAAAATAGAATCTTGCAATACGATTAACATTATGAACGAGAATTGAAATCCAAATTGAAAAGCTTGCTTTTTGCAAAGGAGGGAATCAAAAAAAGTTGCAAAAAGACAGTGATTTAGTGGTAAAAAGTGCGAGCATTCTTGCGACGCTAAGACTCTTACTTTTAACTTCCGCAAAGTTGGCGCTGGCAGAGAGAGGAGAACCGCTGTTTAAGAAGTAGCCCAGTTACAAATTAGCATCCAAGGATTGCCCTTGGCGTCGGCTGTATTCCACCCCCGCCCCCTCCTCTCCCCCTCCCTCCTCCCCCTTTTACTTTCCTCGGTCCTCCCTCCCTCTCTCGTTCTCCTTCTCTCCGCAACCCACCCCCGCGCTCGCGCACCACTCTTATATCCGTGCGGCAGACTTCTTTTCTCTGTTCGTTCGAGTTATTAAAGAAAGCCTTTGGGGGTCAGGTCGAGCTAGGTCACGGCGCCGTGGAATAATGAGCGAGGAAAGTTAAACGAGAGTGTTTTTACGCGGAAAAGAAATTGCTCGACCCGTCGCCCTGCAGCTTCTCTCCTCTCTCGCAGGCTATATAGAGAAGGAGAGAATGAAAGAGAGAGAGAGAGAGAGAGAGAGAGAGAGAGAAATGGAACAGTAGAGGAGGAAAAGAGCAAACGCCTCGGAAAATGAGAAAGAGGATGTGGAGGTGGTGAAAGAGCGAGAGACGCGGCGAGCGTAGAAGGAGAGGGAAAAATCCAACAGGGGTTTGTTCGGGCTCGCGCGCCGTCTTCCATTCATTACCGCCAGTTACCCTTAATGGAATCTTCGTGTCCTCATCTTTCCACTGTCTCTTGCCGGGCTCGAGCTCCAAGTGCGCGCGGCCACGGTGTACGGTAATTTCTGTTTTGCTAAACAACAAGAGGTCGTTTGTACGTGGCGTTGTCGGCTTTGTTCTCTCCCTCTCTCTCTCTCTCTCTCTCTCTCTCTCTCTCTCTCTCTCTCTCTCTCTCTCTCTCTCAGTCTCTCTGAAGCGTACTATATACCTATTTCTATTTTCTCTCTCCCTCGGTCTCTATGTACCTTTAGTCGTAGAGCTGCTAAATAATTGCGAGCTAAGGCAGAGAAAAGAATTCGGTGGCTTCGCGACCGTTTACTCGCGCTACTGCCTGCGGATTAATTCTGTCTAGTCTCTTTTCATTAGATGTACTTTATTGGGAAGTTATGTTGTCCTGGCCAGATGTACTTTCGCCGAATAAGTTCTCTTTTAAATTCTTACTCACTTTAGATCTAATCTAAATTAATAGATTTGGTAGATGCTCGTACAGATTTGTTTCAAGTCTGATTATTGCGACTGACGTACCTGTAAGCAAACAAAACTGAATTACTTTGGAACAGTATACTTTGAAAATATATTTATTGTAATAAAATATAAAAAAGTATAAAACTATGTATTGGATATAAAGTATAAGCGAAAATTGGCATACAATAATCGATTTATCCAGAATTAGCTGATATTAATGATCAGTATCTATTTCATTTAACATTTCAATCAAAATCAGTTTCATATTTTTGTTGCCTTACGCGGATAATATAAGGTGCTGGATCCCAAAAGATGCCTACCTTGATGACACATCGATAATTTATGCAATTAACGAAATATGTTAATAAAGAAAATAATTTTTGCAACAAAAAATTCGTTATTACTTCAGTAATGTTGGAAACTATTTTTTTTTAAATGTTATTGTTCTATCGCTCGAAATAATATTTATGTATATAAAATAATTTTGTCAATTATCTAGGAACCAAAGTATTCTACTCATTTATGCTTTTATAAGGTGTAATATTATTATATTTTTTATAAAAATTTTGGTATATGGTCACTAAGTTAAGATGCCTCAGTATTTTCAAAACTCGTTTCTTTTAGAACTTTTTTTTATAACTAAATTTAAGAGTTATAAAAAAGCTAAGAGTTGTATATTTTCAAAAAAAAAATTAGCTGCCTAGACCAAAGGGAAACTCAGATATGCTTTGCTAAATTTTGAAAATTAAAATGGGTTGTATATTTATTAACGTATACGATAGTTCTGAGTACAGTCAGACGTCAATATTTATAGATATACTACCCATGTTAATTTTCAAACTTTAGCAAAATATACCTCAGTTTCCCTTTGGTCTAGACAGCTAATTCTTTTTGGAAAATTTTTCTTATTTGATAATCTACACAATCTTTTTAATTAAAAATTTGTTGGAAAATTTATATGCGTGTACATGCACACAAATATGTATGTACTCTGTGCCAGAAGTCAAATCATAGAAAAGCAGAGTACTAGGTCTTATTTTATTTTGTACTGTAACATTTATCTCGTTTTAATACACATGTTTTTTAAATTTTAAGCTAAATAAATCATATTCAAATAACGTTTTGACTCGTTAACCAGCCGAAATTTTATTTGAATGCTAACTGATCAATGAGTATTTTGAATGATATATAAATCATTTTTTAATTCTTTCATTTTTCTCTTTATCATTTATCAGGTGAAACATGCTCAAAAAAGTGAAAACTAGTAATATTTTTACCAGAATGCATTATTGATATTATAATTTTAGAAATACATGAAATGTAAGGTCACGTTGGGCCAAGAAAAATATATTTGATTTTAAAGGAAAGATTTTTTGCGCTTAATTAAGACAAAGAGTTCAGTTAATAATAAAAAAGCGCGATATTTGTCAAAGAAACAAATATTTAACTGTTATAAATATAACGAATTCGTACAACCTATTCTTGTTAATGCGCCAAATGAATTATTATCGATAGATTTTTACGGTCCATTCCCGACGTCTACCGCGGGCATAAATTATATATTTACTATTATAGGTGTTTTTTCGAATTTGGCTGTCTTCTATACAATAAAAAAATGCAACTACGATAACAGTAATTAATAAAATTGAAAATAATTATATTGAGAATTATGGAAAAACGAAAGCGATAATTCCCGATAATGGCACTCAATTCACAACTAAAAGTTGGACGAGTAAATTAAACAAATTAGGAATAAAACCTATTTTTTCATCCGTGCGGCATCTGCAAAGCAACAATTATTGAGCGAGTCCATCAAGATTTAAGAAGATTTTTCAGGACTATGGTAGGAGAAAGTCATTCAAGATGGGTATGATATCTAAAATTGATACAAAAAATATTAAATGAAACACACCACGAAACTACCAGTTTTACACCAACAGAATTGCACTTAAACGAAAAACCTAAACGATTTTGGAAGAAATAACTAAATCTAACAACGATAGATAACCTTACAATGGAAAAAAGCACAGAGGCGAAATGCATAGCGAACATCTTTTTCGATAAAAAAGATAAAGTTATGCTTAAAGCAAATAACGTATCAGACACTCAAGAAAATAAGATCGCAAAATTGTTTAACGTTTACGAAGGACTACCTATATGTCATTTCTAAAAAAATCAATATAGATACACATATATTAATAGATGAAAATAACATGAAGGAAAGAGGAAAATTCTACATTACAAATTTAAAGCCATACTACGTGAAAATAGAAAATTTCAAAATCATTAAAATATATAAGGGATATTTCAATTTAAATTCAGACGTGTGTAAAGGGAAAATCATGATTATACATACACAATAATAGATGGAAATTAGAATCAAAATAAGAGCAAAAGGTTAGACAAAATTTATATGGATAAGCCACGGTCGACAATTCAAGAAGCTCCAGTCGCTCGAAAATCTTCAAACGAGCAAGTCATTACAATATTTACCGTGAACGAGGCGTCATCGCAGACGAAAGTGTTTGGCCGATACAACGCGGCAACGAAATGCAGCAATTTTGTGGGCGGTACAGTGTGGCAGCACGTTCGCATCGAATGCGAGCGGATACTGCCAACGCGTAGAGTGAAGTGGTGTTCTGGTTTTGGCGAGTGCGCAAAAGAAAGGTACACGCAAACAAAAAAAGGCAACGCACTCAACATACACGTAGACCACAACGTCAACAGGAGTAAGGAAGAGGAGGGCTCCCTCAACAAAGGAAAATCTTGACAAGAAGCTGAGGAGGATTGATGAAAAAATTAGCAAACTACAGAATGAATTAATAGCATTACCACACATTACCTTTGAAGATAAAATAAGAAAATTTACTTTTCCTTCGCTTGAAACATCAGATAAAATGAAGCATTCGACTCATTATAACTCTAATTTTCTGAATGGCTATTGTGAAGGCAAATATGGTTTAGGTAGAATGTCATTTTGTGACGACCAGTGTTCACCTACTTTCACTTGAAAGGACGAAAAATTGTAAAAAAAAGCAAAACTTTTGTACTACCCGTGTAAAAAATTCCCATACATAATTATTTATAATTATATATGAGTAGTTATACATAATTATATATAATTATATATGGATATTGTCTTTATACAATTGTATATTACTGAGAGTTTATTGTGCTCAAATAATAAATATTTGAACTTTTGAAAAAAAATTGTTCTTTAATGGAATCTGGGTTCTACTTTACCTAAGCGCTGGTTTTCTCTTGCAGGAACAAGAAACGGGTCGCCTCCTAGCGGTAACGATTTGCAATGTATGAAAGATTACATATAATTGTATACAATTATAAATAGTCATGTATGGTTACACAATATAACTATATACAACTACGTATGAATATGTAAGTGTAAGTGAAGAGTTTTGACTGGATGTTTTTATAGTATTGCTTTTAATTCAACCCTGAAAAGCCTTAAATTATTTTCCAATGAGAAAATTAAATTAGTAAGAATAAGCTTTATTTTAAAATATGTTACGCATAAAAATATAAATCGGCCTCAAAGCTATATCGATGATTAAAAATAGGGGAAAATTAATGTATTTCATCTAATAATCTCTCCAGCTATATGAAGAAATATCAATCTCGCCAAGTATACTATAACTAAAAAATTTTTAATTATAATAAAAAAAATTATTTTGAAAGTATTTGAAAAAACGAATAAAATGAGACGCTATACAACATTCCAGCCAATACAAATCCTGCCAATTTTAAATTAAACATATTTTAAGAAAGGGTTGGAAAAAAGAGAAAACATAAATATTTGCAAAATTTATCATCCAAATATTTATAAAAAATATACAGTTCACAAGAAAAAAAATACTATTTATGTATATAAAGTTTTAAATAGATTAGATCAGATTTACTTATGATATCAAGTGATGCCATATGAGTCACACTTTACTAAGCCGGAGGGAGCGTTCGCTACTACTTATTCTTTGAATTGACACATTTAACCTCTTTGTCAAATTCTAAGTTAAATAAGTAATTATGCACTTGTAAGTGCGAAAGATACTCGATGTCAAAATAAAGATATTAATTTTGTCTTTGTTTTTTAAAGAAGCTTTATTAAAAAAGACAGACACATTAATTTAATAACTCTTTTTGAAATTTTGTGGGTTTAATTTTTCTACATCTTTTATTTTCCTTATTAGGCAGCATACAACAATAACACTCGAAACCGAAACTCAAAAATCTTCCATTCGAGTGTGGAAAGTCTTGAATCGTGCGGTCAGCTGCTTCATATTCTATAAGCGACATTAACGCAATAATTTTGTTCGTTTATAAACATAATAACAAATAATTTTATTCGTTTATAAACACGCGAGTTATTCATCTTCTAACAGCCGGGATAACGCCATATGGCACCATGTGATAATGGTCACATATCTACTACTAGTTAAGGGTATACTTACAAGGAGTTTGCGCCAAAGCTATACTTTTTCAAAAGAAAAAATTTTGGTTGTCAGGAGATTAAATATTACACTTACACTGCATATATATACATGCAAATAACAAAAAAAAACATAAAAAATTAGTAAATAACTTAACTTAGCGTTCGAAGTACAAAATTTGCTAGACTATCATTTGCATAATGAGTAAATAAATAATCGATTAAATATTTTCTAACGCTAAAAAACTTAACTCGAGCGTTCTACCGTAGAAAAAAATTATTTTTAACTAACACAAACAAAGGTATGCATTCCCCAAAACAAGAGCTTGTGTAAATCCAAAATTTTAATTACCTCAAATATAGTCAATTTTTGTTCTAATGAAATTAAAAAAGGTTTTTAAGCATTTTGAGAAAATAATTTTCTTTTAACAATAAGAAACTTGCTCTCCGAAGAAACAATACATCAGATATATATATACTAATATTTTAGGTCATGACCAGATATTGGGTACCGACCGCTGATTGGATAGTTTACCTCAAATTCGAGAAGAATATTTCACAGTGGTACATGTACAGATTGGGCCTGCGTAAGCCGCGCGCGTAAACATTCCGAGCGGCTGAAACTCGCTTAAACGTCATAAATTCAATAGCCGAGCTCCGATCGCTTGGATTTCCTACAATTCACGGCTCGCTCATACTTTAAAGAGCAAGAGAGAGAGAGAGAGAGAGAGAGAGAGAGACAGGCGTTCCTGGACTTCCTGGTTCCCGAAGTTCACTTCTCCCTTGTCTCTCGAGCTATAGATACATATACACATATACGTATACGAAGCGAAGGTATGCATCGATACGGCGCTATGCCGCATATACGCGTGCTATCCCGCAAGCGCCACACCCATGTCAAAGTTCAAGCCGGTATACAGATTACCGCAGAAGAAAAAGAGAGGGAGGCAGCTGTGAGCGAGCTAGAAGGCGTTACGGGTAAATATTGTCGATAATTACTTGATTTAAGGGTCAGCCGCGAGGCTTTTTGATCTATACGAGCGATTCCTCGCGGGGCATCAGCTGCAGCATATATGTATGGCTCCGAGCTGGCTCTCGTCGAGACCGCGAACTGAAAAAGAAAAAGGCAAAAAGTACCGAGCTGTAAGCTCTTTTCTATTTACCCTGGCGCGCGCATATGCCGACGCGTGGAATATCGGATGAAATTACCGATCATTGATCTTTGCCCTCGTGCTTGTCTTGACTCTCTATGAGCCCGTGAAAGCGGGATAAACCTTCGAGCGCTTATTCGCGGGACGGGACTGTATAAGCGAGCTTGGCTTCCTTCCCCCCACATAGAGTCCCTATCCTTCCTGCGGCTTTTGTTGCTTTCCGCGAGAGTTTAACGTGTACGCGGGGAATCTTAATTGCCGCGCGAATCCACAAGAGTTGCGATTTGATGAAAGCAAATCGCTTTTTAGGAATTTCCTTTACGCGCGGCAAAGAGAGCGAGAGAGAGATTCTCCACAAGTGATAAATCACCGGCTCATTTGTACGTGTGTATATAAGCGGTGAAACAAATTTATTGCTAATGAGGTAAGAGCTACTTAGGCCGCGGGCGAGATTAGCGCGTTAAGCATTGCGAATTATGTGAAACACGCGAAATTGATCGACTGGAAAGACTGTGTTGGGTGCAAATCAACCTGACAGATACACGAATTCAATTTATACCTTTGCGTTGCTATTGGAGTTGCGGCGCCGTTACTTTAAGAATCGCACATGCTTTGCTCGATTCTGACGAGAAAAAAATATTCAAATTAATTATAGTTTCTGTTACTGCTGGGTGTATAACCTGATGTATTATATACGCGTTACAAATCGTGGCTGCCGCAGCTCGTAGATAGGGGATTATTGAAATCGTAAGTTTACCAGGTGGAATACAACTTTTAAATTTGCACGCTCCTGCATGCGCCATATTGAATATATAAATTACAATAAGCCAATACGGAAAGCGAGTCAGTAGATACGAAGTTTATTGCGGCGTGCTTTCAACTTTCTCAATTGCAAATCATTGTTTCATTTTTCTCTGAATTTTTCCAATTGAGTGATATGTTTAAGGTATCCTCGGGCTAAAATGAAAATATAATAGATTGCTTTTTTACACGCGAGGTACATGTATACGTATCTAATCGAAAGTGCCATTGGAATCGGCCGCGCACAATTAGTTCTAGCATTATTTATTATTGAAACTGTTATCGACTATAACCAATTAGAATATTTTCACCTATAAGCCTTAATTAATTAGTCATGCTGGGGAAAAAGTTCTATAAGAAACACTAGTACTTTTATTGTTAAAAAAACAATTCGTCTGTACCCTGAATCATGAAGATTTATAGTTCTGAAACTATAATTAATCGATGTATTTGGAATGTGATGCCTATATTACATTAGATTCTTGGTCTCGCAAGTGTATTTTACAAAAGTTTTATTTTTCTCTTCAAAGGTAATGATTCAATAAGTTTTGCACAATCGTAGTACTTTATAAACGAAAATCAATTATTATCAACTGTTTAAATTAAGGCACTTTTCTGATTAATTTTCAAAAATAATATTTATTTTTATAATTGTTGAGATACGATCGTTATAGCAATCTTCTACATTACACAGTGGACAATGTGTGCTAGCTTTTTGTGTGTAATCAGCACAAGTATATACAAAATTTCCCGGCACGAGAAGAAGCAAGACTGCGCGAAGCTCCCGCGTTCTTTGGAGTTCGCTGAGAAAATCGTCTGAGCGAATATATAGCAAAACGGATAAAAAAGTGAAGAAATTGAAGTGCAGCACAATGCACAAAATGAGTGTACATCGCTCATGATCGCTCTGCGGCCGTCCTTTCTTCCGGTCTCTCTCTCTCTCTCTCTCTCTCTCTCTCTCTCTCTCTCTCTCTCCCTCTCTCTTTCGATTGACTCACACTGCAAGCGCAGTACATTACGGTGCCTTGGGCCGTCGCGACAGGTGAAGGAGAGGCGTGGCCCAACTCTTGCCTGCGCCACGCGTATAAGGACGGACATGTATCATCGTTGTATCAACGCTCGGGCGCGAAAAACAGAAGAGCTGCGCCTGTGCTGCATGCAGTTCATATGCAGCGGCGGCGGCGAAGGAGGAGAGACGAGATAAATTTTGCAGCGCGCGCGCGGATCTCCTATATATATACGTGGGGGCGACTGATTACTTGGCAGGCGTCACGGGCTTGAGGGATTCGCACCGGTGGAAGGAGATTCAGTGGCTCGTAAAGCGCTAGCTGCATTCTCTATGACCGAGAGACTGTGGACCTCCCGCTGACCCGAGAGCTCTGGTACCCTCGCGTCCACGTGCGAGAGCGAGGATCGCTATTATAGACTTGCGTCACGCGCATCAATCACGACAAGACGCTGCTGTTGCTGCTGCTGCTGCTGCGGTGACTGCAGTTTTGTTCTGCCGAGGCGAGCTGCTCGCGCGGTACTTGTATATATCGATCGGTTGACACCGTATGGCAAGGACGACGACGGAAACGAAGGACGCGAACAAGATCGACGACCTTTTTTTTATCCTCACAGTGTCATGGTTGAATGTCTTTTTTTATTACATATAGTGGTTAGTTTTGAACGCTTAAGAAGTTGATTCCCCTGAGACGTTGTTACCAGGAGCCAACCATTGACTTTTAATGTTACTGTATAAGTTTTAGCTAAATCGGTCATCATGAATATATGGAATTTCCTTCTAAAAAAGAAAAAAACTGTCATTCTAACTTTTTTCTTCAGATAAAACATTATTTTTCCTTACCTATACTCTTAGCTTAATTCTTAGTTTTGCATTTGTTAATTATACATTTATATATCTAAAATATTGTAGAAATGAATCTACATTTACAATATATCTTTTTCTTATCCCTTTCTGATGTACAAACAGCTGACAGTTGCTTGACACATTTTTTATAATCTTTTCTCATTCGTGTTGAACACCTCAAAATTCTTATTATTATCGCGATTCCTGTGTTACATTACAAATTAACAACAGTAGACAGGGTATTCCATCATATCAGAATTCATCAAAACCATAATGCACAAAGGATGTATTTTAGGATTTTTACATAAAAGGAATTCTTCAGGTTTGTGAACGATCAGTATTAATTCTTGAAAACTCCCGTTGTAAAATAACTACTTTTGTTTACTGTTCTGAGAATTGATATACTAATTTTGTTTCTACAAGCATTGATAAAAATCACACAACTTTCATATCACCTTATTTACAAGAATTTTCATTATCTCTAAAAATATCTGTTTTAAAGCTTATTCCAAAAGAAATAGCGCGAAGCAAGCCCCAGCAATAAGGAGTCGCTGCAACAAGGTTTTTGGAGCGCGCGATTGGTGAGGAATCAAGAGAGTTTGAAAAGGTGCGCGCGTAGTCAAAAGCGAGCGCGAGAAAGAGAGGAAAGGACACAGAAGAGCAGCGACGGCAGCGGCAGCAGCAGCAAGTCGGTGAGTGGTTTGCGACGGACGAGCGATATTTCAGCGTCGTTAGGAGACGCTTTGAACTTTTTAGTGCTGCCAGCCGAGCGCCTAAAACACGGGGATTTATCATCGTTTAAGGCATAAAGAGGCTTTCTACCTCTCGACTACTCTCTCTCTCTCTCTCTCTCTCTCTCTCTCTCTCTCTCTCTCTCTCTCTTTCTCGCTCTCCCTTTCTTCTCCACCCCATCATCGCTCCTCGAGAAATGCTCGCTGCACTAAAATGTTAATTCTGATCGTCCGCGCGCAAGGCCACGATAAATTGTCGATTTCTCGGACAAGGATCCGCCCCCCCCCCGCATGTATAAAAAAAAGAATCTCATCATAGAAGAAAATGCCCTTGAAAGCGAAGAAGAGTTCTCTCTCTCTCTCTCCTCTCGTGGATAAGCCATATAAGCCCATAGAGAAAGAGAGAGAGAGAGAGAGAGAGAGAGAAGGAGAGAAGGAGAGCGGAAAGCGTTGCGGGGGCCACGCAAGCGTGAAGGGAGAAAGGAACTTTTTGAGCGCGTGGAGAGAGGCACGATGATGAAAAGAAGACTCGCACACATGTACAGGGCCGCACAGAGAAAGCTGGGGATAAAAGTTAAAGGTGGTGTCGGCGTCGGTGGGTGGCTGGCTGGCTTGAAAAAGGTATAAGAAGCGTCGAGAGAGAGAAAGAGAGAGAAAGAGAGAGGGAGAAGGAGAGAAGAGAAGGGTGTTCTAAGAAAAGCCGACACACATACACGTGCAGCGCGCACGCGGGGTGGCTGCGTGCAATGGAGGCAGATCAATGCCGCGGGGCACAGCTCTCTCTCTCTGTCTCTCTCTCTCTCTCTCTCTCTCTCCCTTCCTTCCTCTCCCCGCAGCCGCAACCCTTTCCATCTCACGACTATATATATATATATATATATATAT
>UELV01086799.1:0-10507 GCA_900490015.1 Megastigmus stigmatizans | reverse complement strand
GAACTAAAACACCCTTTAGTAGAGACCTTAACTTGTACTTGTAAAAAAAATTGCAAATGAAAATATTAATAAATAAAAAAGTTATAAACATTTTTGCCCACTGGGTGGTCTGAAATACCCCATGTGTCATTTATGTTATTATTTTAAACGTGTGTCAGTTAAGGGTTAATAATACAAAATAATTTTTTGTGAATTAATCATGATTTAGATTCCATAATTCAGATTCATTTCAATTTTTTAAAAAGAAAGTTTTATAACGGTATAAACATTTGATCTTGCAATCTTGATGATTTCTCTATTTTCAAGCTCATTGAATATATGGGTCATTTCCCAAAGAAAAAAATCTTTTATCGAAATACGATAAATCATTCATAAAGACTCTTTTGATAAAAAATAGTGATATAATTAATTTAGGAAAAAAACAGCTTCGACGGAAATATTAAGTCGTTTGATATTTATTTAAATCGCATAATAATAATTATTCGTAAGTCAACTGTGGACTGATTGGAAAAATGGAAATATTCAAAATTTGTTTGCCAGTACGTATGATCTAAATAACATAGGAAACATATATCAGTGTTATCTGTCAATATTAAGTACAGTTTTAAATCTTTGAGTTTGCTATTCGCCGTATAGATAGTAGCCTTAAAGTAGTGACAAACTCACAAAGTACATATTCCAAGCGACTTGCAATTTCCGTTACGGTTCTCGTCTGATTGAATTTCGATTTTAATAACTAAGTTTTAGTTTAATTGCAATATATTTTACTAATATAAATGTCTATATTAATATTAATGAATTAAAACTGGATAATATAGAAGCTAGAGAAAATAAATATTAAATTTTTATTGTTTCTAATATAGTCCATGAGATGACATGATTCTAGTCTTGCAATTATGCTTCATTTAAGAGTCACTCTGCACAATCTCCTAAAGTTTCAAGTCAATTGGTTAATTTCTTAAAAGAAAAGTTTGAAAAATTTTGTAGAAATTTCGACGTTGTAAGGACGGAAAATTTTAATTTCTAGTGACTCCAAAGTATTCTAATAAGACATCATTTCTACAAAAATGTCTCGAGATTTACGGATACGTCTTAAAGTGTAATATATAGCAAATAAAAAACTTTTCACAGTCAATCCTTCTATCAAACAACAAAGTTGAACCTCATTGAAAAAGCCTGACGTGAAACATCAGCAGCGCGAAAAATCGCCGCGTAACTATTATCAGCCAGGCCGCGCAATCTACATTAGCTTGCGACGACATAGCCTTGACTCTTACCACAGTGCATAATTCTCACGTGCACTAAACAAACCGAACACAAAGCAACTCTCCAACTCGTATATACATCTACACAACCGAACCGTATGCATACACACACACACGCGCGCGCGTCCAGAAAAGCATACATAAATAGCTCGGCTGCGTAACATTAGCGTAGCGAACGAATATCCGCGAGAGAGCTTCCTTCCCTTGAAATGCGCTCCTTGTGCAGCACGCGTTATATGCATATAAACATAAACGGCTGCTGCATATACATATATATATATGTGTGTGTGTGTGTGTGTGTATATATATAGCAAGTTGAAGCCCAGTGTGCGGGGGTGGGCGGATGCAATTGCGCGGACTCGCGCAGGCGCAAGTGCGGACCGCGGGAATATATACATATGGCGAGTCGTGCACGTGCAGCTCGCAACGCGCTTCTAACGCGTCTCTCCGCGTGCACTTGTATATAGCGAGCGTATATGGGATGCGGCTCGAAAGAGGCCGAGGGATAAAGTACACACGCGTGCATGTGACTCTTCTGGTGCGTTATTTTGACGATTTAATGTTATACTTTACTGTTCAACCGAATGCAAATATTGTTTATCTTGCGTAATTTATATCGACAGTATTTTTTAACCTAAATAATTGATCTATTCTCGTTAATTTGAAGTAGTGAAATTGTACTGCCAAATCAGTGGAAACTCGGTCGCTGTCCGAAAATCCGAAAATTAGTGTATATTCGTTATAGAAGTTCACTGGATAAATCAGTGCGTGCGTACACTAATTTTCGCGGACAGTGACCTAGTTTGCACTATTTCAAATTAAGAGAGTATATTGACTTGTAGGTAATTTAATATATCATAGTCATTTGCATACGCCATATACGATGTGTCAATAATCTTCAGTAAATAAAATGTTTACTACATTAAAGCTCACTAATATAATATTATAACTTTCCCAGATTAAAAATGGAACATAATTTATATCTTTGGTCTCACATATAACATACTGGATAGTTTGAGTTCACACGATACACACGTTCAATCATTCCTGGCCTTTTAGAAAAGGCTCCTATAACTAAATTGCAATAAATTAAGATACAGTCGTTGGACAAAAATCCTACATCGTCTAATATGCATGCAGAGTATAGTATAATCCGTAGCTAAATAATCAAGGTAAAAAAGTCTTTAATTTATTAACTAACAGGTAATTAAACATCCGCTAAAGAAAACGATACAAGCGGACAAACCGTACTGTAGAGACACACCGGACAGCAGCAGCAAGCGGTGCACGTACCGCCAGTGCAGCTATATTATACGTGTAGAAGCGGCTCAAATAAATCGCAACTTCTTTCGGTCGACAGATCGGCCGCGTGAGTTGAGCGCGCGCGCATAAAACGAGATCACGTGACCAATACTTCCAACTACCGCGCGTATATAGTACAAGTCGCAACTACTGCATAGAGAACCGGCGCTGGAAAACAGACATCCATGAAAATGGTAGCTTAACGCGCTCCTCTCTCTCTCTCTCTCTCGCAGGCGCGCGCGCGATAGAGGCTCCGCTGCTGCAGCAGTGCTCGGTGCACACTCGCGGTGCCGGTCACTCGCCATAAATCAGATTCCCGTGAGATAGCTGGGGCCTAGGCTCTCCTTCTCTCTCTCTCTCTCTCTCCCTCTCTCTCTCTATAGCGAGAGGAGAGAGGAGAGAGAGAGAGAGAGAGAGATTCGAGTTTTATCGGGCGTACACCGGCGCCGCGTGCTAATTAAACTGACGTGAAATAATCGCGGACCGTTTCACGATTGATCGTTGATCGAGGAACGCGCGCGCGCTCGCCGCTGCTTCGTCGCTCTCTCATCCGCAGTTCATTCCCGAGCTATCCTTTTCTCTCTCTCTCTCTCTCTCTCTCTCTCTCTCTCTCTTCTTCCGCGCTGCTTCTCCGCCTTTAGCTTTTGTTGGAGACGAGGGTAGTCCCTAACGAGGATAAGCCCAAAGCTCCAAGAGAGAGAGAGAGAGAGAGAGAGAGAGAGAAAGAGAGAGAGAGAGAGAGATTAAACTGTTCAATGTTGATTGGGAAGTAACTGTTCTGTTCGCAGTGCTTATCGTGAGCTATGAAAATTTTATATCTCGTGTACGACGTGAGAAAATAGCTGCGCGTACGCGAAAGCCGCTTCAATAATCAGCTTAGATTTTAGATTGACTTTTTGTTGGAAATTTCTTATACCAACTGATATATGTGCGTGAAGGTTTAAGCATTTTTTTCTTTATCGGGGTTATCAATTAAAACTCTGTGGTATATACCAATATATATATATATATATATAAATTAAGTGTATAACGCACATGTCGATGTTAATAATGCGTTTATACGAAGCGACAATTTCTGCCGATGATACCTGCAATTATCTATAATATTTTTATTGAGCTTTATGTTAAGTTGAATATTAACAATGTATACATGTATATTCATATTGTAATAGTAGATTACGCCACTAGGGAGGAAAAAACGTGGACAGTTCAGAACTCGTGTAAATTCACACCAGAACTGAAGGCAAAAAAACTATAAAAAAATTTTTGGCTCTGAATATTTTATTATACACACAATGAAAAAAAATAAATTTCACGTTACATATTTTGCAACAACGTTTTGCACAATAAATTTTGCTAAATAATTATGTATAAATCCTAATCTCTGCACACATATATAAATAATAAACAGATCAGAACATAGAAAATAATTGACAAATGTATATCAGATTCGTTACGATGCGATCCATTCGAGCACTCCCAAAAAAGAACAAATCTGTACAAAGCAAAAGGAAAATAAATAAACGGAATATATACGAGTCAGCTTTAATCATTCGACCCTGTCTGTATAGTATATAGAATAAAAAGACAGTGCGAAGAGAATCTCCAGTGAGGTCGCGCATTCCCAACTATATAATACTGTGCGAGTTAGCCGACGTGGGCCTCCGACTCGGGGTTGGACTACTACCGCGCTGAGCAAAATTTATGCGATTTCCAAGCCGCGAGAGAAGAGAGAAAGAGAGACAGAGAGCGAGCTGCTGCACCTCCCTCGCTTTCCTCGTTCTATACGCATGCACGGGACGCGAGCATTGCTTCCCCGTGACGCGGATAATTACAGACCACCTCAGGATGGATGCGTGTCGGGCGGACTCTTCTGCTGTGTAAGTCTTATCTCGCTATACGTATATAATACCTCTTTCTCTCTTGCGGACTCACGCCTACGAGAGAATATCGTTCGGTTCACGCGCCGATCTGCGCTTTGTGCAACGTGCAGTCGTTCAGCGTTGTTTGTGGTAATGGCTGGTGCTTTGTCGAATGTGGCTAAGATTGACGTATTCTTGCGTCAGCTGTGAAAGCTTGGTATAGAGGGATTTGGACGCAATTTTTAAGAACACAATGTCATATAAGTTTACCTCAAGCTTTGCTGGTTAATATCAATTGTAAAGCTATATTATTTTGGAACAGTAGATAATCAAAATAGCTTTGAAACTAAAAGGAAATAGGCCTAACGGAATAGTTGCAACTGCACACCCAATAAAATCTTGAATTCTACATCATTCAATATATATGCGACTTTCGGATCAATAATATAAAATCCTTAAAAAAAAAAAGTCGAATGAAAACTTTCCGGGTCATACACGGAAATGTTTTATAGATACTTCACTTTTTACAAGATGTCTGCAATATAAATTTTGACCCCTTTGATTTCTCCCGATTCAGTCGAAATGCTCAATACCGTCGGTCTTCCGTGTATTTATCGACGGATAGACTTCTTTCTCTCTCTCTCTCTCTCTCTCTCGCCGACCGTATAATAAATAATTCAAGGGAAGAGGTCCGCGCCACTGCGCCGTTTCCACTCCTTACTTTCCTCTATGCAAAGCAATAACTTATCGAACTTTCATCGGCATCGAAAATCACTCCCGTATATACATATATATATATATATGGTTGGAGAAGAAGATGGCGCCGCGCGGCAAACGTTTCACGTACCTATACAGTATTTTTGAAAATCGTGCTTGCGCGCGCTCTCCGCTGGCATATGCCCTAATCATAAATCCACAAATACATAGAAAAGATCGGTATAGTCTAGCTTTGATAATTACCGCACCTTGACTATAAAAATGATACTTTTCATTTATGATTTTTAAGTTTAGGTAATTGAAAGAATGGAAGCATATAGGACTATAAGATATAATGCAAAACTTGCCAGCATTCATAATTACTTGCAGAGAACAATAAACATTATCAGGTAAAAATAATTAATACCGCGATTTAAAATAAAACGGTTGGCATTTTTTTTAAAGTGTGAGATTGTGCAAAGTAAAATTACTTGAAGACATTCTAGGACGACCTTAATGTCACAGCATAAGCCACAGCATATTAAAACAAATTTATAAAAAAAATCATAATATAAGGGATTTTTATTGTAATTTTTTTATTCTACAGTTTTTTTAGTAGATTTTTACGTATATAATATGAACATTTCTAAGTAAGAAAATTTGAAGATTTAACTTGACTCGTTAATCAAGCTTTCAGAAAACCTTAAATATTTTCAATTTTGTTTATTTATATTTTTATAAAAAAAAAAAAGAAAATTTAATCAAAATGTAATATTTCACTGTCAAACGAAATCGACTATTTATATTTTTTTTTGCAAAATTGACGAGGCATGAAATAGAAATAATTTTTTGGAAAAAAAGAGTTAACATGCTCTCGTCAGTTTCACATTTATACGCAGATGCCTGTCCATCGAGTATAGACTTCGCGGTGCAACAAGACAAAATGTAAGAGCAAATTAGATCGGTCACGCATGACTGGCTTAAGAAAAGCATGGAAATCTAGAGCTGCATTTTAACAGGGTTATAGCGGAAAAGAAAATCAACAGATAACAAATAAAGCTGCAAATATATCACAAATTATCTTTCTATCGTACTGAGATTTATTGATACTATTGATCCCGTTTCCTCTATTACTTTTACTGTCCTTATATATAAATTACGTAACTTTTTTATATCCTATTGCGAACGACAAATTTTTCCTACCTTATCCGATTGCATAAGGAAACGATTTAATTAATTAAAATGTCTTCTCTCGTTTTCAGCTCAATCTATTATTGGAAAATTCACATGTTATAATAATACTTTAATATATTTAATTCCTACTATATACTATGTTTATTAATTGCAACTTCCTATAATATATTAAATTTTTAAACTGTAACTTGTAAGTATTATGCAAATCCTTAACTTGGAAAATCTAAGATGAATTTGATTTATATTCAATTTTCCTCGTTACCATTAAAAGCGTCCCATATTAATTTTCAATAGAAATCGAAATGCGAGTCAGCGCTGAACGTCGGGTGATAAAACTTTCGCGTATCCACAGAAACGGCCTAGGATATAATGCACATTAAAAGGGCAACATAACCATATATACATGTATGCGCGCAGCTCGACATTAATAACGGCTACGGCGAAATCTGTTTTCCGTTCCGGTATACGATCGCGCGAAGATTAGAATCTGCGCGATGCTCCATATATCGGGGAGAAAAACGCGAGAGCGCGCGTGAGCCAGCCGTGCAATGTCGGTTCGTTCGTTACTCCACCTCCGAATTATCAGGCTCGCTGATAATGTGTACCCCCGCCTACACATCATTCACGCCTCTCTTTCTCTTCTCTCTCTCTCTCTCTCTCTCTCTCTCTCTCTAACAGCCGTTGCCCGGAGCTGAAGGTGTGGGTTATATGTACCTTTTCTGTTCACGAGCGTCTCTCTCTATCTCTCTCTCTCTCTCTCTCTCTCTCTCTCTCTCTCTTTCTCTCACATACTTCCTCCTGTTCTCTCTGTCTCTCCTTCATATATCTTTCTCACGTAGAGCGAACGGTCGCGCGGTCCATCATGCGCCGCGACGGATTTCCAATCTGCCTCTGCGTGTAGCGCGTTTCTCGGGTCCTGTGCCGGTGATAGCTGCGGGGGTGGACTGCTAAAGGTAAACCGTGTGCGCGCGAGTCAAAACGTCCTGTACTTGAGTTGAGCTGAACTTTGTGCGGGAATGTATGGAGCGTTAGAGTATGTTTGTGGGCTTCACTTAGGCTTTTCGCAGCTGGATACCGATGCGAATGAAGTTTGAAACTTTATACGGATAAGAATTGATCAAGTGTCGAATAAATATTATTTCAGACTTTTGCTTAAAAGAGAAGGATTTACTGCACCAGTAAGCCACCAGTCACTAGTGCATGTCCACTGTCTTCAAAAATATTAAAAAATAAACTTGACTATTTATATTATTTCTATAAGATTATTGAATTTTTTAAATTTTATTGTACAATCCCTATTGGAAATCAAAACGATCTGATTGGTTTCACTGAAATTCTGTTTATAATTTTATCAAATATGTGTTAACTCTAAGTTATTTTAAGCCTGATGAGGAAGTTATACATGTGCAATTTACGCCTTTGAAACGTTGCATTTCTATTTTAATAAAGAAAGTTGCAAAAAACATATTGTGTTCCATCCCGCGTAAAAATAATTTGCTTTGGCCAAAGTAACAAACTTTCGCGTTTCTTTTGCCAAAGTTTCGATACGCTACTCTTGAACTTTGGCAAAGTCTCATTGGCCAAGTTTGGCACAAAGAAGAGCCAAACTTAAACTTTCGCTTAACTTTGGCCAAAGCAAATTATTTTTACGCGGGATGAAAATCGATCCAGCCTTCATTTTGTACTTACATAATTAATATTAATAAAGTCCTTTGACAAAAATATAACACTTATATATATTATTTCGCTGCTAATGCTATTAGCGAAATAATATATAACTGTTACTTTTATTTCGCTAATTCGTCAAGATAATAATATTATTTTGACAACCAAAGCATGCCGAATTATTCCATAATCAAAGAAAAGAAACTTGAATTTTATGTTTAATACCGAAATCATAATATTAAAAAATGATTAAATAAAAATAATAAACATACTTGCATATTCGGTTAACTGATTGCTTCCTCCTAGAGGAAGCTTTGTATCTTGTATATTGTTTAATTTATCATATTTCATTTTGTGTGTCTTGAAATAACACATCGATTTATTACCGAGTTTTTTTTTGTTCAGACCAACAGGAGCCGAGATAATAATAAAAAAACGCTAAATTTTTCAATTTTTAATGTTTATACAATTGTTAACAATGTTCGGGTGAATTTACACTGTCCTGAAGTTGATATTCGTAATCTACGCCCTCAAATTAATAAATAGGCACCGAATATTTGCAATTAAAATTAAAACCTAAAACGGTCTTTTTTCCCTAGTGTCGCAAAACAAAAGTACAGAAATATAATATTTCATATGCTCGTTTTTGCTCTAAAATAAGAAAAATGTAAATTTATATTATACCATTAATTAACTTAAATTGCAGTTTGTAAATTGATTTTAGCAATGTTAATAATTGAAAAGTTTACTTTCCTTAGCACCTGATAATGGTTTCGGGAACCTGAGTGAATTATTATTTTCCATATTAATGCAGTGGCTGTACAGGGCCACTGCTATCTGCGGATACTCTATTGTACTAAAACCTTTTGTGGTTTTTGAGACTGTGTACAATGGACATTATATAATATCAAATTCATTTTCGTTATATACATTGATTCCATTTCACACATCGATATAATGCAAAAGGCATGCCATACAAAATAAGGTACAATTATACTCTGAACGAGATGCTCGAGTGCACCGTTCAAGGGACGTGACTGACGCGTGCAGTCTATTTTTATAAAATTAGCTCCAGTAAGATATGGGCATCGTTCAACTTAGTCCCGCCAGATAAAATGTACGTCCTTTGGTGTATGTGTGTGTAATGCTCCAAATTTCTTTGCGATGCTTATACCCATAAACTGTGTACTGCCACTTTACCGGAAACTATTAAAAGATCGAACGATTGAATTGTATACGTTAGTCTACTCTGGGTATTTATATATGTTACTATTAAAATCTATACATTTTCCATAAAAAGCAAAAGAATATTCAGGTAATTTTATCTTTTTCATCTATGAAATGATCATCAAGCTATTTATTTTCGTTTCGTAAACCTGGGGTGTATTATTTTCCATGTTAATGGAATAGCAGCGCCATCTACCGATGCTCTAATAATTATCTTTGTACAATAAATTACTTTAAATTCAAGTGTGTTTGTATACGATGTATTGTACAGAGAGAATAAGAACATGTTTATATTATTTCAATGATCGTTTTGTATACGATATTGTTTTACTGATCAGTCGCATAATTACACTCTGCGGTTGCGTATGGATTTGTGTAAGCTCATATGTGGGGACAATCGTATGCGTACAATATTTATTTAATTTTATTAATATTTATTTGTTTCCTGTGCAGAAAGTTAACGTGCACCATGATATATTTCTTATTTATAATTATTATATAATTCGACGTGTTTAATTTAAAACGCAATGTGCAAAATAAATTACAGATTGTGTAAGACATTTTTCTATTGGATACAACACAAATAATACTGCTGTTCAAAAAGTTAGCGTGTACAATTCTGCGTATATTTCTTATGCATAAAAATCACATCCGTGTACAATAAATTACTTTAATTTCAAAAGTGTACAATGTATTGAGTAGAATAGAACTTATTTATATTATTTCAGTGAATGATTGTGTAAGACTATTTTGGTTGGTGTAAAATAATAAATTGAAGAATTGCACCGCGCGTGTGTACGTGTTTGTATATGATTAGGCGTAGACAATCGTACGTGTAGAACATATTTTATTATTAACTAAATGAAAGTCATAGTTGCACAAATAAAAAATGCTGCCAGACTAGAAATATCAAATAGAGAAAAAAGTTGGTGAAAAATTAAGCAAGCCTTAGAAAATAAAATAGCTGTACAGGCAAATAACATTCAGGAATTGAAAGATACAGTACAACAACTAGAAGAAGAAAGCATAATAGAAACGCAAAAAATAAGAATACAACAAATACAAATGGATAACGATAAAATGGATTTAGATAATACAGTTCATGATGAATCGGTTTTTACAAATGCAGATTATGAATACATGAAAAAAGAAAACACACTATTAAAAGAGATAAACTTTGAATTGAAAGACAAGAATAAAGAAATACAAGAAAAAAATAAATTACTACAGGAAATGCTAAAAAATAAAGAAAATACAGTGCCTAGCTATAACAAAGAAACTTATGCAGAAATAACT
>UELV01086794.1:0-12412 GCA_900490015.1 Megastigmus stigmatizans | reverse complement strand
ATATAATATAGTATAAATAATATAATATAATATAGTATAAATATTCAGACAGTGACTAATAATATTGAAGGAATGTTGCTGCAATATTGAATAGGTTACAAATACAATTCTACAGAAAATGAAAATTGCGAAATAATGGAAAAACGGCAACCATATATTCGAGCAATATTGTAGCGTAGTTTTTAAAAATTTCTGTAATATTGATGCAATATTAACGAGTCTTGCGGATCTCCTGAAACAATATTGTTACAATATTGCATCAAGATTGAGTGCTATATGGGTAGAGTCATCATAACCTCCACGAGGTGAATTTCTTGTGCGCGCTGTATTCCACTCTGTGACCATAACAAGTTGAATTAAAAAAGAACTGGCTGATTGATTCGCCTTATCAATCCCACACATGTGTCGCAGTCTGACAAAAACTGACCACACAGAGAGAGAGAGAGAGAGAGGGAGTCCCGCGCTTTTTTCCTCGCCCCGCCATTCATAAAGCCTGCGTCGGTTTCAATGTGCAATCAGTGACATATTCGTGGCGCGTCGCGGAGGAGAAAAAAATTCACTCTGGCCTCTGCACTTCCCCATAAAGCCGTCCCGATATCTCGCGCGAGGTATAGAATGTCGGCAACTCGCGATGCTCCCTTTTCGAGTTGAATCCTGGCCGTTTTGTCCATGTGCACGTATATGTACCCGAGTCCCGCTTACATTAGGTAGGTATACACGTCGTGGGATCGCAACAAAAGAGTTGAGTTGAGTTTGTTTATTTTGCACCATTGTAAGTGAATTAATACCAAATGAATGATGTTTTACAAATTTGATACAATACATAGACAATATTCTAGTTTGATATGTAGTAGAGCATTAGTGTGTAATAATTAAATAACACGTAGTGTAGAAATAAGAACAAAACAATAATATGAACGAGATAACAATCGTAGTAAACATATGTTACAGTGTATCTAATAACAAGGAGTAAAGTATAAGAATAATATTATAGAAACGCAGTGTTAGTCCTACGTCACAAGGCTATATAATTCGTGCTAAGGAGGAGTTTTATGTTTCAACCCTTCGTTTCACACGCAAGTAGCCCAATAGTCCGCTAACCGCTTGAGGGCAGACTTGAGTTCACCTGTATGCTGAATGAGTCGAGGAGGCGCGAGGCCTGGATGCCTGATGGAGGACTCGCGGAGGTCGCCTTCGCTGCGGAACACGGCGCAAGTCGAAGTCGGGAGAGAGAGAGATCGCCGGTGACTCACGTCTATTTCCGATATATCGGCATTCGGCGCTATAGCATTTCGACACACGCGATGTACAGTGGCTGTGGCTTATGCCATTGATTTTTTGTTTCTCTGCGCGCGCGAGAGGCGATTAATCGATTTGTGTGTAGCGGGACGAAAATGTTTCAGCCGAGGGTGGATAGATTTGTGGGTCGATCGGGTTTATTGTTCTTCCTGACTCTTGACGTTTATGATAGGCCCCGAGATCGCGTACTTTCGGATCAACTCTCTGTATTTCCGTGTATATATATAAATATATAAACACTGAAGATCGAGGCATGCGAGGCTTTATTTTCGACGGACGAATCGATGATTTGCGTAGGCGGCGCACATACGGGGTTCGAGGTCGATCGGAATTGTTTAGGTTGGATTTTCGAGATGCGGATTATACTGTGATGATTAATGGAGGAAATGTTATTATTGTATATAGCACAGGGATAAAGTGAAGCAATATTTTAAATATTGGTGAACTTAGTCAGCGTTTAAAAATCATTCTGTCTTTTTTGTTTTTTTAGTTTAACAAGTTATTCTTGTAAACGATTGTCTTTACGACAATAAGATTATACTATAATTGGTATTGTTATTGTGAGAAAAGAAAATAGGAATGAAGAAAATTTACGTTAACATGCAGATACACAAAACAATTTTGCATGGCAGTCGCTTTTGTATTGCTGTGTATTGTTGTATTTCGATTAGAATTATTACGCTTTTCACTGTATAATACTGTATAAGGAAGTTCTCTCGATAATTGAATTGACGGTAATATAATGACGGAAAAATTTGTACGTAGCTAACTAAATGCTTAAAGAAGCTCCAGTTATAATTTTGCAACATTAGAAATACCCCAAAAAATAAATTGATGTAAAAATTTGTACATAGCTAACTAATTGAAGAAGCTCCAGTTATAATTTCGCAAGACTAGACCTCAAAGTCGAGAAATAAATATTCTTGTCACTGCTTTTTTAACACGTAGTCTTATGGAGTAGATATTTCTTGTAAAAATTTCGTTTGCGTGTAGGTTATGAATTCAGGATATATACCTATATAGAATATATATATATACCGACTACGCTGGTCAAATCCAGTGAATTCTGTACTTGACTAACTACGTATAAGAACCTTCTTAACCAAATTTTGTAGAGTGCAAGTTATGCTTTCACGTTCCTGTTCAAGCTGAATGATTAAGTATATCACCAGTCTAAAATACAGTGTTAGCTTTTCTATAACATCTCTGTTTGTGTTTCTTTAAGATGGATCACATTTTATTTTCAGCCCACAGTTTTAGAACGCACGCTGTGTATAAGTAATCCTACTTTAATAGGGCGTTTTCAATAAACCATTGCATAAGTCATTAGGTATAAACCCGCAGCTTTACCAATATTTTTCCAGCAAATGGTATATACACAGTGCAGTAAGGCTGCTGCTGTTCATGCTATCCATTAGGTACACACGATTTGTTTCTAAAGCTGCAGCTCAAGCAAAAATATTTTTCATACTGTAGATATCGCGTTAAAAATGGCGTTAAATCTAAAAAATCATTAATATATCAAGAAAGCAATTACTTTGTACATTATATATATTCTCCCTTCAAGCTTTCCTACATATATAAAACTATATAGGACGTTGGTTCACTTGGCACTCGATATATGTATACAAGTGCGGTTAAACGCGGCCCCAATCAACTCTAATCGCGGAAGCCGCAGTCGTGAATTTTTATATACCCCAGGCAGATGCCCTGCGTTGGCGGCGGCAGTTTGGCGCCTATATACATATACATATACACGCGTATATATATACAGTACTCGCGGTGGCGCTACTGCTTCGTCTCGGCTTAAGAAAACTGAAATTTCGTTGCGTCGAGATAACGTAAATCCGCAAATAAGGTGGCTAATTATTTTTCTTGGAAGGCCCAGTGTGCACGCGCCGCTGTTTTAAGAAGACCTTCGGTTGGCGAGCACTTGCGCATGCGCAGTGGTCTTATGTACCTCGATGGCGCACCTGCCGCCGCTTTTCCTTAAATCACACGAACCCGACGCATAATGTGTGCGATGCAGCCGCGTCGCAGCTAAATCACGACGATGACGACGATGACAAGGGCGGAGAAGTGCAGAGGGGGAGAACTAATTGGAGACGCATGCCGCGACAGATGCAGAGTAATGCTGCTTTGCGGGCGAAAATAGAAAAGAGATTATTTCGGATAAAGTAAACGGATGAACGCGTAATTATAAACGGTGTGTTTGACTCGGAATACGGACGAGTGTTTGTGTGATTCGCGTGTTACAATTGGAATTCCAAGGATTTAATGACGTTGAATGAATTATAACTTTGATTGATCGTGTAATCGAATTATGATAGAAGCGTTATCTCAGTGTTATTGATTTTTTACATTCTTCTTTTATATTGTTGTTTCGTTCTGTATGAATAACATTTTTTTAATAATAACAGTATATATATGTAAACAGTAATAAATATAAAAACAGTATCCTAATGATGATCTCGTGTAATTAAGGGGAAATTATTTCGTTAGCCAGTCGAAATTACAGAGAAGAGGAGTAAGAAGCGGCGAAACAGAGTGAGAAGGAAAGGGGAAAGGAACGCCGCGTGTCATTGCTAGAGCCCCGACTTATTTCCGTGTGTATTCCGTGCTTATTTCTGTATGCGGGATGGCCTACATTTTAGGCTCTCGCGAGTCTCTTCGCTTGAATTTTCCGCTCGCGGGGAGCTCTACTTTTTCGAGCCGCCGCAACGGGAGGAGAGGTCTGGCGCATCGTATCGCTCGCGCAAAAATATCTGAGATTTGTTTACTCAAAAATTTATCGATTTCTCAGGCGAGTTTTCACTGCTTTTTCTTTAAATAACTGTTCATTGAACGAATCGCACGGTGTGCTTATATCTTCATTTTTGTATTGTTTGCGCTTCGCTGAGATATATAGATTTGGATGTGAAAATTTACACTGGAACGAATATTCGATTATAACTTTGGGGTGGGAAAGTGAATGTAGTTGGATAAACATAAGTACGATCCACTTTATCAACAGTCACATCATGGTTCTAAATAACAGAATATAGGTATATTCGATACAAGTGCGCAAAGCAAGGATTTTTGGCACGCATGTAATTTGTCGCCCGAGCGAAGCGAGAAAATATCCCTTCTATTGATAACCAGTTAGTTAATTTTTTAAAAAGATTTTCAGTTTGGGTGAAATATTTTACACGCGGATAAAATAAAAATGATCAAAATGGAAAATCATTCTTTTTACTACGGCATAGTGTGACCATAATATTGAAACTTACAGTAAATTACTGAGTTTTTAAGAAACATAAATATTGCCGTTTGATAGACACAAAACAGATCGTCGGAGCAACAATTATGCTGGTTGAAAAAGGGTCGTCCAAACCATTATTACATTGGTAGACCATAGACATAACCTCAAACTAATCTAATATTTTCTTATCATAATACAGTACTTATTTCAATCCTATTAGCGAGATTTTATAAACTACTCAAAATCAAAATGTTTAAAAATTAAAACACTAGCTTATATCTTGCGCGGTGTGCCCAATCCATGTATGAGTCCCAACAATTCAATTCCTTATTATTATTTATCTATAAAAATCCTATATTCGAGAACTGTCGAATTTCGATCGTCGCATCGATTTATGCGATAATATCGAATTTGTCGAAGAGATTTGAAAAAATTGAATTACGGGAAAGATGAACAGGTTTATTTTCCTGTAATCGCGCTTCGCGCACCAAATCTAACCTAGTTTTTTCGAATTAGTTCGACATTATTGCAGAGTAAGATAATAACTATGTACACGGATAAATTGATGTTTTATTGAAATTTATGTAATTTGTGCATGTAAGTCTGTGTTCGAATAAACAGTTTATGTGGAAACGTTTTGAATACTGGATTTCAGAAATTGATAGATGCCTATCAAACAGAAAAATATAAATATGATTATAATCTGCGTTTCGCGTCCTATCTGTTGGAGCATTGAATATCGTAACTCTTTTTTTATTCAGGAGATTTTGTCTCGTCTTCTTGTTATGCAGAGACTCATGGGATCACTTATAAAACGCAAGCGTTGCGTTTTTTTTCCTGGAAAGGCAAGCCTTATGATTTTTTGCATACGTTTATTCTGGTGTTTAATAACAAATCAGTATATGTATGATTAAACATATGCAAATGTAAAGTTGGTGGGTAGCGTTATATTAACAGTTCAACTGGCAATTATCTTTTACAAAAAATCTTTCTACCAGGGTACATGTGTAGAAATATTAAAAAGTTTCTAGCCAGTTTTAAGCTAGATTTTTAGAATATATTAAATTATCACTTTTTTTTATTTATTCATTTATTTCAAGTCGTTTCACTATTATATCTAGTTCGAGAACCTTCATAATATAATCAATTTTAAGTACCCGGTTTGCGCAAAAAGTATAAAACATTTACCATTGGATTAGCACCTTCAAATGATTTTTATGTTCTTTCATTTCAGCTATTAGACGTGGGATATTATTTATTTTCACTTTGTATATTGCATACAGTGAATTGTATTTTTGAAAACAGATTATTAATGAGTAGGCTATATGACGATGCTGTTAATCGTTTCTGTACTTATGTTAAGCCTGCTGCTTTGAATCTGAGAAGCAGTATAAAATAAAGAAGAAAATAGACAATTCCAATAATTTTTTTTTTGTTTGAAAGGTATATATGATGAATCGCCATAGAGATGTATCTGTTTACTTATATACCAAGTAAATAATTTTATTTAATATAACAATGTAATATAATTTAAGAAAAGAATAAAAACTTTTTTAACATTTTCTCCTTTAAATTTATTAATGGAAAATCTTTCTTAATACTCTTTGTGTTACATCTGTGTTTCAAAAGTGAGATGATTAATCGGAGCAATATTCTATTTTTAAGAAACTCATAACATTTTGCCAACTTTTCTATAGTTACAAATAACAGAGTTATCGAACTCTTTAAGTACAAAGTTTATTTCGCTCCGACGAATGGTCCGATCGCTATTCTTTAATTCTGATAGGTATACTCATAAAGAGTTTCTGATACTTCCATAATTTCCCGATTGTTTACGTATCGAACATAAAAAACACTTTTCAATTAGATTCATTATCACATTATAATGTTTTGTATTAACTTGGAAGTAGACACTGGATAACAAAAATGTTGTTTATGTTTCGTATTTTTCAACTGAATGCAGATTTTCTGTGTCCGTGAATTAGTGATATCTGTTCTCAATATAAGGATACTTCCAAACTGACTTATGACATATTGCGTCTGCATCAGCATTATAAGTATTGATGGCAATTCTAAAGTTGAAACGCATTTATTATTAAATTCTCTCTATCAAATGTTTCTTTTTAAAGTTTCCATTCAGAGAACCTTAACTCTCTACAATAAAATCTTAATTAGAAAATAGCTATGGGAGTTTATTCCTCGGGCTGGTAAAAAAATCATTTGAACAAGATTGACCAAATTGATTTCAAAGTTACGTATATATATTATAAAACGTTTTTACAATAAAACTGGTTGATCGAAGTAAAGTAAGTAATGGAAAGATAATGCCCTAATAGTTGACTTAAAATCAAATTTTACAGACATCTTAATAACTTCCACTAAAGTCCGTCCCTTCCAATTCACATCTCACGATACAAATTTAAGACATTCAGCGGTGAATTACGATCTCGCCCTTAAAACAAAGGCTCGGCAAGATAATAACATAGCAAATTACGCCATTGTTCAAACCTTATAAATAAAAGCCATCCATCCGGCCAATCTAATCTGCTTCTCCTCCTTCTCTTTCCCTTTAAATCCCTTAAACTACGAAAGTCGCGCGAATAAAACAAAAAAAATAGCGGAGCACAGTAGCCGAAAAATAAAATACACGAGGAAGAGAAACGCGCAAAAGATAACTATCGACTGAGTGCGAGGATAATGTGTACGAGGGGAAATTTAGTCGCGAGCGAGCCTCGACAGGGAAATAGATTGTCGTTAAGGGAGTCGCGAGGAAAGGCTTTTTATGTAAGCGTGCACTCAGGGGTTGGGCCTCTCTCTCTCTCTCCTCTCTCTCTCTCTCTCTCTCCTCTCTTTTCTTTATAGCGAATCGTTTGTCGTACTGTCGCGTGGGCGAGCCGAGACAACAAATCGTTTCGCTGCGGCCATTACGGACCGTCGATGTCGTTGCTTTTGGGGTCTTTGGAAACCGCCTACTTTACCGAAATACTCACTCAAAAGTTAAGTCTTATTTCGCTTCACAAGGCGTTTAAAAAAAAGCAGAGGTTCGGTGGCAGGCCTAATATTTTCCGCGATCCAATATTTCTAAGATCTCGTTGCACAGGGAGAATTTACCACAAGTATATAGTGATTTTCTTCAAAGAAATACAACAATAGTCCTGTATTTTGAAGTTGCGATTTTCTTTTCCTCTGGATTTAGTCGTATTCCCCGCAGTCATTTCTTTTGTCGTATACTATTCTTTTTCAGACTGAACGTGAAAAATGATGCAGGTACATCATAAGAATCACGATGATACGGCGGCTAGTACTTCAGTGCTGCAAGCAAATTTAATGAGTTTGCCCGAAGAAATTCTAACTTATATTTAAGCTACTTAAATTACGAATGCATTACTAAATTGCGTTTTGTAAGTTTCAATCCAATGCCAACATATAGATAAAGTTCTATTTAACTGAAATTCTTATATCTCGTGTATATCCAGGTGTGTGTCCGTATGAACAGAGTATGTGAACATGCTCTAAATAAAGGATTTGAACAGTTTTTTAAAATTTTTTGCTCGCGCTACATTAAAAAGGAGGGCTTCACGGAAAATGATGCTTACAAGTTTAAAGTAATGAGGATTTTGGTATCTTCGACACTGATATTTCTTAAGAAATTGCGCGGGAACATGCGACCGTTTATAACAACTAAACGTTGTGTTTTTTTATCCTGGAAAGGTATCATGCGCATTAGTCTGTAGAATGATTTCAAATTACTGTGGTAGAAAAATTACAGATCAAATGGTAGAATTCAAATTTATTACACTGAGAGAAGCATATAGAGGAGGATTTACTCATGTTATTGATATATTTGAATCAAATGCTATATTTGTTAACTATTAAATCTATTTTATATAAATAAATCCTTCCCTCAGTGTAACCTGACGATTTGTTTACACTAATTATTCTAATAGAGTACTTATGATGTTTAAAAATATCAAATAACTGATCTTTTGTTCCAGATAATAGATTTTGGATATAAGTTTTTACAGCACGGTGTAGAGCCAGTTTCAGCTTGGCATGAAATACTTGGAGTCTTGTACGATAACATTCATCAAGCTCTTACACATTTCGATGAACATGTTAAGCTTTTTTTAATTTTACAAAGTCGCACGACTGCGCGAACTAGACAAATTCAATAATTTATAAAGTTTCTCTGTATATTTAATTATATTATATAAATCAAATAATTTAATACAAATTTCATAATGTAAAATAATTTCAGTTAACTATTATCTATATTCTCAGCAGTTTCTTTTTTTAACAATTAATTGAAATTTCTTATTTATCAAGCTTGTGCTTCATTTGTGTTTCAAAAATCTAATAAAATTTTAATACAAAGAGAGAATTTTTAGATTCTTTACGAAATAGATGACATCAAAGGATGTTTTATTCACATTTTTTATGTGTATGTTTATTCCTTGAAAACCCGATTTTAATAATTTACTTATGCTTGTGAGTTACCTCGAGTATTTGAAATGCGTTCGAAAACAAAGACTAATTATTTAATTGCATAAATTTTCTTCTTAAATTTTATTTTTATTGCATGATTTACAATACAGAATGATACCTATAGATATAGGATGATAAACATTAGTAAACTGTATGAAATAGATTGGCAAGAAAAGAAATCGCAGTTGTCGCAGCTTAATGTACCTTGTTAGAGTGCAAGGTACTGGAACAATTAAGAAGGAACAGGAACAAATATAAGCGACAGATTGAACATTAAATACTACATACATGTTTATATATATGAGAATAAGTATTTTGTTCCCTAATATATTTGTTCCTTTTTTCTCCTATACATAGAGCCAGTAACCAATGCCACTCTGTACATCTATTCCTTTTTAAGTGTCCAGCCCCTAAAGATTAATATGTATAGTACTTATGTCTATAAAACATTATAGAGTCTGACTACTACTACGAACTATTTTAATGATATTGCATGTTATTATAAATGTTACTACCATGGTGATTTTTAATTTTTTAACCATAGGCGTATATCCTTTCGATTCAAGAGATTTCTTATCTCAAGTTCTTTTTGTTTATGTTCAAAAAATACAAATGAAAAAAGGCGATTTTAGCGGTCTCTCGTCCCAAGAACCAGCGATGATCGAATAAAATATTATTTTGTGCATAATATCCCCTCCACAATGCTATTCCGCCATGTTTATACCTAACTCTTTCGCATCTTTCTGGTGACAAGCGCGATTCTTTTGTTCGGTCGATGCGTATAGCGGGCGCCGCACACAGTAGAGAATCCACGTTGTCCCGAGGTTCTAATTAACCCGTTTATTTGTCTGCTGCAGGTCAGCATTTGGTGTGTTCTCTCGCTCTCTCTCTATCTCTATCCCTGCGCTACTCCCGTTCTGTTTCATTTATATATAAAACATACATTTTTTCCCTCAATTTCTCACGCACTCCTCTCTTTGTCTTCCGTCTCTTGTTTTCTAGCCGCGAAATTGCATTTGTCCGCAGGCTCTCTCGCACGTCATCGCACGCGTGCGCGCACCACTGCCGGCATGTATATCTTTCTTTTTTTTTCTAGCTGCTCTCTCAAACACGCGCATATATATAACCTCGATTCTAGAGTGAGAGTGAGAGAGAGAGGGAGGGAGAGTCGGAAACTCGTTAAGGATACGTGAAAATTCTATGGCCACGGGGGCTGAGCGGAAATGAATTGTACCGTCGCGTTGGTTGTTGGTGACTGGGGGTGTGCGCACAGAGGCGGGGTGTATATATGGAGAGGCAGCGTGTACAAATGCTCTATGCGAATAAAGCTTCATTTACGACTATAGTTGCGAAATTAGCCGCACGCGCGTGGAGTTCGAAGCTCATGTGTAGGCCCGTCCGACAAATTCGCTCGGGTTAATTAAGGGGGGGGGGGAGGTAAAATATTTCAACTTTTTTTTTGTATTTTTGTTTTATTTTTTTAAATGAATGCACAATGTCTCAAAAATATTGTGTAAAAATTCCAAGTCGATCGGAGAAAAATTGACGATCGTCATATGAGTATTTGAGCGCCCGTTGCTCCAGGTCGGGTTTCTATATACCTGCTCGACATTTGTGCAAGGCCGGAAAGATCGATAAAGAAAAAGCCTTTCTGGCAAAGGACAGCTTACTGGTAAAATGATTGACAAATTGACTGTTTACTATGGACTGGCTATTCGGAGTAATCATGATTCAGTTGAGAAGATGAACAACTTATTATCACTGCAGTTCAACCGACAAGAGCCTACGCACGAGAAATGCGAAGTATCCTGGTGTAAATGGCAGAAAGCTGAAGCTGCAGATGCTATAGAATCAAACATAGCTAAATACAGCCCCTCCTACTGGCGTTCAAAATAATAATGAGAGTCTCTGCATGTACTTTCTTTTGTTTTGTTGGCCTTTATGCAAGAGATGCACATCGGTACAGGGCCAAGTTCTCACGAATGGACGCGACAAGTTGATGAGTTGCGAATTAGTAGAGCAGAGGAGCAAGCGGCGCACTACAGTAGAGAATTTTGCGTAGACAAATACAAAAACATGCTCTAGATCATCTTGATGGAAGCTTTTTGCTCTATGGACCTGGCATCGACGACTCTGTGTGAGTGTAAAAGAATTATCGAGTTTTATTTTGAATTTTTTAGTGTGCGAAACTTTAAAGCGATGCTCTGAAACTTGTTATTTTTGAAGTCCCTGTATACCATAACTCAAAATCTACTGGACCAATCGTTTTGAAATTTTGCACAGTACTTCTTCACGTAATTCACCAGGCATACCTGGGAGCTTTTTTTTTTTTTTTTAATAATTATTAATTTTATAATAACAAATTAGCCAATTTTTTTTAGCGAAATCGGTTTTTTAGCTTCAAAGTGCTACGAAAATTGAAAAATCAAAAGAAAAAAAAATCCTTTAGTGTTCGAAATCATCAATATATAAGCAATGCATTTTGTATCAACTCCAACAGAAAATAATCATAATAGCGTTAATCTTTACATTGACCCATCAAACGCATATTCCTGTACTAAAAGAAAGTTGAATAAACTAAAACTTTTCTATCGCGTCATAATTGATGGCGCGCGCGATTTTCGAAAACACATAGCTCTTTAAGCAGGTGATCCTTATATATACACAAAAGGCATGTGTGTGTGTGTGTGTGTGTGTGCAGCCATTCAAGTCGAGAAAACGTGTGGATCCGTTTAGCTCGTCGACCCATTCATGCGCCACAGCCTTAATGACTTTCTTTCAATAAGTCGCTGCAGGCTATTAAGTGGATAAAAAGTAAGACGCACACACGTATATCGATAAGCAGAGGTGAAAAAGAAAACCAAGCTTCTCCTTTATATGTTATGTACTCCTTTTTTCCTTGCCCATCGCACTCGCGATGTATATTCGGCCGCGCTGATAGCGCGGGGTTTACAAATTACCCCGCCAGAAGATTTTAATGCTCGCCTTTGCCCCCCGCCCTTTTTTTCTGTCTCTCTTACTTATACGAATTTCGATGATAGGAGATTAAAGTTCCGATTTACGAGCTTCCTACTTAGCCGCGCAAGTCTGCTCTCTCTGTGTCTCTCTGTCGGCGTCATTGGAAAATGTGTCGAATTTAACTTTTGCCGCGCCTGCTTTGCGACTCTTTTATCCGTTGGCAGAACTTGCAGGGAGAATTGATCGATGTTAAAGGTAAATGTTTTTCATTAAGTTTGTATTACTTATGTATAAGATTTTTTTTGATCGATGTTATAGCTAAAGGTTTTTAATTAAGTTTCTATTACTAATGTATAACATTTTTTATGAGCGTGTGAACAGTTCATTAGTGTACTTAACAAACATATATATTATGTGTATATATATATA
>UELV01086791.1:0-13234 GCA_900490015.1 Megastigmus stigmatizans | reverse complement strand
CTACCATTTGTTCCGATCGATGGCACATGGCCTAGCTGAGCAGCATTTCCATTCTTATGAAGAAGTCAAAGAATGGATCGATTTGTGGATCGCCTCAAAAGACGCATCGTTTTTTCGAGATGGTATCCGACAATTGCCCGAAAGATGGCAAAAAATAGTGGCTAGTGACGGACAGTACTTTGAATCATAAACAGCTAATCACTTTTTCAGAATACAGCCTCAAATTTTCGAAAAAATCGGCGGAAGCAAAGTTGTGCACCTAATACCAGAATGACCTGATCCTCTCGGAATTTCTACAGGATTTTCTATACAATTTCCTACAGGGTTTCCTGTAGGAAAACCTCAAAATTCATGACGGATTTCTCATAGGATTCCTGCAGAAAATCTTATAGGAAATTCTGTAGGAAATTTTCGTATGGATGACCGTGTTAAAAATGGCAATGTGAACTCCACTACTTCTACGTAGAAATGTAGCGAAAACTGGGGATTTAAGTTTTAAGATTGAAAATTTTACCATTTTTTAAATTTAATTAAAATATTATAGGTTCGAGAAACAGTGATTTTATTGAATTAGTACTACGATTCCATAACGCCTACAAGTAAGCCTGAAGGGGAGGGTGTATGCATTATTCTTTAAACCTTGGAAACGTAAGCAAAATATTCAATTTTAATATTGCAACTTGGTTCTTTGATAATCTATAAAGCCTCATCGAATTATTACAATTACACTGGAACGATAAATTCTGTCATCTATTGTACGTAGTGGTGTATAAGGTAGAAAGGGGTAATACGGATCGCTGGGTAATTTCGATCACCCGCGTAAAGCAAATGATAATTTATGGGCGCCAATACAACTTAAATCAAAGTTAAAATAAAATATTACTTCAAGTTCCAGAAACATCTTATTCTATTTATTGACTAATTGTACAAGATCTTGGTTTTATGTAGTTTTTCATCTAAGAAAACGTATTTATTAAATGAGATTTATAAATATTTCCTAGTACCGAACAATGTTAGTTTGTTATTACAACATTTTAGAAACTCTACAGAAACACATACAGAATATAAAAAGAAAAAAATGCGCAAAATTTTGCGAATTAGTTTAATCTTAATTTGAAAAACAACATTTATTGGGGTGATTAATAAGGTGACAAATGACAGTCGGGAATAAAGGATACAAGTCTCTTGCAACTTCCATCTTATTTAAATTTTATTTAACCTTTAGACAGTCGGAAAGCCGATATATCGGCACAAAAGGAAAATCATTTTTTTTTAACAAGGAATGTATATATTTGTGCTCAAATGTACTAAAAACGACCCAAAAAGGAACTCAAATACCCTCTATGCTGACGTCGTTACATTTGGGTAACAATAAGGAAGAGTTAAAAAATGTAAATATTTTATCGTTTTTTGTTGAGAAGCTACCATCGTGTACAGCGCTTCTCAATACATAACACTGTATAACATATTCGAAAATTTGATGACCTCTAATTTTTTTATAACTTAACCAGCCGGGAAGCTGATATATCCTCGACCCATGGTATGAACTTTGGAATCAGTCGATGTATAAGACACGAATTCGGCTACTTATAAATGACATTTGGATACCTTTAATCCTGGCCGTCTAAAAGTTAAAAAAGTTATAGCTGTAGTATAGCGAACTCTACTAATAAATCATATTAATCGCAAACTATTTAAAACTCGAGAAATGTACTAAAAGTGATTATTCTTTTTTTGTATTTCATAAATAAATTTTGATCGGTATTATCCCAACACTGTGAGTTATTCCGTTTATTTTCAATTTTTTTTTATGTTATCTTCAAATAAAATAAAACATATCCTCAGCTAAATTGTTATTGTAAATAATAATAAAAGACGCTTAAGATTAAAAGATTAAGTAAAACCATAATTCTTTGGAATCAAATAAAACTGCTATAAATAAAAAGATATAGTAGTTAAAGCTTATAAGTGATCGGCATTACCCCTGCCTCTCTTAATTATGAACTTCTGTGATGGTACATAATTATACATAATTAAATTAAAATTTATTTAGCTCTGTCATCACCTTAAATTTTAAACAATTACATTTGTATACAATTGTAAAGAAATTAGTTTTAGCAAAGAGTTTAAAAACATTTTTAATATAGCGATTTATAAACACTATCGCTATTTTATTTTACAGATCATAAATTAATTTTTATACTGGAACAGTTCATTGTTTAAGAATTGACTGAGGTACTCTTAAGTATTAATTGCTTGGGTAGCGACATAAAACATAGTATTGGTATATTGTGCAGTGGGTTTTCAGCGACATGTAAAGAATAATATCACACTGCTATAGTATAATGACACATAGAGAGGGAGAGAGAGTGAGTGGGGATTTTATTTCATTTTGTTTTTACTTTGAGTAGTTATTGAATGTGTTATATTGATCAAATCATCCAAAACATTTTATTCAAATACACTCACTTTATCCGTATTAAACAAATTCTATGATAAATTAGTTAATTTAAAAGAATTATAATATTTTAAATAATCAAATTCTATTATACCATTGCAATGTGTAACAAAGTATTAACAGTCTTCTTTTACCAGAGATTTAAGCAAAGTCGACGCTTGCACGTTAGATAAGAACGTAAAAAATAGTATAATAATTGAAGGAAACTTCTTTAAGTTGAGTTTTTCCATACGTACATGTATATATTCCTGCTTAAAGTATAGTTTAGCGAATTCTCTTTCGTGACACTACAACTTATCGTGAACGGAAGCCTCGACTTGCAAAAGGGATACTGAGAGGAATTATCCTTTGAGTAAGTTGGCAGAGGAAAAAGGGGCAAAGTGGAGGGTAGACGAGAGAATGTCTTGGAGATTGCATCTTCGGTCCTAACTCCTACCCCTCCCAATTGAGAAAGAGAGACTAAATTCAGTTCTCTCTTGCGTATTTTATTTTTATCAGACCTACTCGAACGTCTAGCAAACAAGAGCACTCTGCGTTTTCTTTATTTTCTCTTTAACCTTATCTTACATTGTGTTGGATGTTTTTTTCTTCTTTTGACCGTCTCTCCTCTGCTCGTTCATCGTTTCTTTTCAGTTCAGTTTACTTGACAATTTAGGCTCAAATCCGTTTATCTATTAATCAATTCCATAGAATGACAATTCTTTCTGAGACTCCTTGATGAATATGATTAAATTCGAAACTTGCAGCATTTAAAAACATTAATAAGTTAATTTCTTTTCTATAGAATTGTTTGAAATTTTGCAAATAAGCTTCCTCCGTTATAGTTATTATTTCTCGATGCGTTTTTAGTACATTTCGCTATATACTAGTGAGCGAAGGAAATTATCTCGACGAGGGGGAAGTTTTTTCTCGCTTCACTCGGGCGACAATCATATCAGTCGAGATAACCTGAGTGCACAATATCTTTTCATACAACGTGCGCAAAATCGAATTTTGCACACAGATTGTGGAAAACTCAGATTTTGATACATAGTAATAACATTATTCTATAGATTGTTCTGAAAAACTAGTACGTGGCGCAAAAAGGTGTTTGGTATAAAAATATTTGGAATAGGGAGGCCTATCTAAACAGATTTAAAATATAGCTATTTAATGAAAATCTCTATCATTATAAGTATACATATATAAGGGTACAGTTCTACACTCCTTTTTGCGCAATTTTTTCGTCTCGTCATTGCAGTCTTTAATTGTTATATTATATAGATGAGAAATCATCTTAAAAATAATTTTATTAATTTACGAATTCTTATAAACTGACAAAGATTTTTCTATTGGTTTTTATTTCTATTGGTTGGTATTTCTTAATGTTTACGAATTTTTAGCTACGATTACTGGTCGCAAACAGCTTTAGCATATCATATTATGTCAAATATATTCAGATTACTCTGTACGTTTAATTAATATTTCAGGAGATGGACAAAAGGAATTATGAACCTGTATTCCTCGTTTATGTGTTCTTAGGTTGAAGTTATTAACTGTGTAAGCGCGAGTTCGGAGTAATTATTTGTGTACGATGGTAGATATGTTTCGTCCCGGGTCTGTCTACTGGACTCGTCAGTAAGATTTATGTAGGCAGACCGTGCCTTAGACGCTGCGAAGACGCTGTGAATACATGTGCGATCATCTAGCCATTCGACCGCATCACGTCCCGCGGCCCACGTGTCGCCGCATCTAACGCGCAAGCGCAAGTGCTCGACCCACGGATTTAGTCCAGGTGCCTTAGACTTTTTCACGGTTTTAATTTTAATTGCAAATATTCCGGTGCCTGTTTATTAATTCGAGAGCGTAGATTACGAATATCAACTTTAGAACAGTGTAAATTCACCGGAACATTGTTTAAAAAATGCATAAACATTAAAAATTGAAAAAATTAGCGGTTTTTTGCTATTATCACGGCTCCTGTTGGTCTGAGCGAAAAAAAACCTTATTAATAGATCGATGTATTATTTCAAGACAAACAATGAGATATGTTAAATTAAACAATATTTATTACTTTTTCTGCAAATTGTAAAAAACCACTTCAACTTTAGACCATAAATTTATATACTTAAACTATTCTAGGAAAGCTAAAAATATACAAAAAGTTAGATTATCTATACGTTTAAAAATTTTATTCTTTCGGATGATAAGATTTGTTATAAACAACGACTTCGCAAAAAACTCGAGGTTGCTGTAATTTCTTTAAACACGAGATTTAAATGGCGCTGATTTTTTTACGTACTCGTGAAATGATTTACAACTCCTGACTATGATAAAAATTTTATTGGCATCAATTTATAATCATCCATTTGACCTAAATACTATTTTACTCATATAGCTTTGCAATTTATTGTATTTCTTTGCTTTCTTACTAATTTCACACATCTCATTCAATTTCATTCGTTCTTTGTTGTTAACTAAATATTAATGTATTACCACAAATATTAGTATAATAATGCATTACATACTCTACCTCATATACCTATTTTGTGAATTATAAAAAAGTTCTGTATAGTAGCACTATTATTTGTGGTAAACACTGTCTTGCCAAATATACAGTCAAATATATTATAATTTACTTACATAAATAGGGAGAAATTAGAAAAGGAAAGGGCAGAGTCAAATTAGGTTTGATACGACAGAAAATTAGCAAAAATGGTGTATTAACTATTAGTATATCATTTCTTTGGTCTAATCTTTTATTTTATAAATTATCATCAAATAAGGTTTAATTGAATGAAATACTTATATCTCTCAGTGTATTTATTTTCACATTTAATCTTTTATCTTTACAAATTACATTTTGTAATTTGAAAATTACAAATCTTATCTCTGACATTTGACCATTGTGTTCGAGTATACACTTCTCATCAGCTCTAGTAACTGTAACTATTTGATAAAAATAGCAAACCAAACTGTAAAGTTAATCAATTAATATACATATAACAATGTACCTTAAAATTACTTATAAATACGTTATTTACTTTTAGCATTTGGACTTTTTCAATTTGTATTTTGACCCCTTACAATGTTGTAAGGTAGATTAAATTATGATGTAATACAAAATATGAGTAGAAAATCATTTACTAAATTTCTCTAAAATTTTAACCACAAAACTAAAATAATTTGGAAATAAGGTAAACATCCCCATTACTGCGGTATTACGGGTATCCTTCTATTTAATCAACTATTTTCTGAATGTTAAGTATAAAAATTAAAAATTTTTTCTTTATCTAAGAACCTCTTTGATTAATTTTAACGATTAAAAAAACTGTAAGCATAAAATTTAATTCATATTTTATTAAATTAATAATATTAAAAAAAGTATAAGAATAATATAAGTTGTGCGTATTACTACAGATCGAGCAGATGCGAATAGCAGAGTATCCAATTACTGCGTACGTATTACTCCGGATATATTTTTATCTTGAACTGTAAAAAAAATCTTACATAAATATACTACGACTGATGTACATGACAAAATACATTTGATACAAAATTTTGATCCTGGTTAAAAATGACTATATGGAATCCATATGGAAATCCATATGGATTTGTCGCGGATTTTCATGCAGTATCTATACATAATCCAAATGGATCTAGATAGCATTCATTCGAATCCCACATAGAATCTAAACGATTTCCAGTTAAAATTCCAGGTCCTAGATTTTTGTAATTAATTACGAAACTTCAAAGTGCATGTAGGTTTGGTGACCATCTTTAGTATTACCATGCGGATGATGACACCGAAACTGGGTAATTAACCTTATACTGAATATTTACCGACACTACAGAATTTTGATTCCAGTAAAAAAAAAACTCGTATTAATGCTTAAAAAAGGCATCACTGCACTTTCTTGGATCATAATCCACTATTTCACAAACTTAAAAATTACTGGGAATGGCATTTTCACAAAGCGTTCGGTTCGTCCATTGGGACATACAATTTTTGTGGAAATGGCATTTCCAGTAATCTTTAAATATTCGGCTGAAATTTTTTGAAATGGTAGATGAAATTTTTTGAAATACGATCCAAGGAAGTGCAATGATCTCTTTATTTTTCATTATTGCAAGTATTTTTTTTTTACTGGAATCAAAATACTGTGATTTCGGTAATGTAGCACTGTCATATGCCCTTAATATTAAAATTTTTAATATTTTAATTAAAATCAAAATAGGTTAAAAATTTGAATATCAAGTCTAACACCAAATATGGTCATCAAATCTACGTGAACTTTCAAGTTGTGTAATAAATTATAAAAAATTTGGACTTCGAATTTCACCTGAAAATCCACGTGGAATCCTCATAAATTCCATATCGATTTCGTATGGATTTCAAACTATAAATTGGAACTGATTATTATCTAGATCCATCTGGATTCTGTAGGATACCGTATGGAAATCCGCGTGAAATCTATATAGATTCCATGTGGTCATTTTCAATCGGAATATTATTTGTCTTTCTTAGATGCAAATTAGTTTACGGGTAAGGTTAGTGTGTTGTAGGCCTCGCACCACAGTAAAAGGTACAAGAAATTTAAAAATGGAATGTACCAATTACTGCTTTATGTCATTTAAATTAACCTTTAACAGTTAAAAAAATAACCTTTTGTTTTTGCTAGAAACTATGTATTATATATCTAAATACATTTCAAATTTTTTTAATCAACACCGTAGAAATATGGACACTCACAATAATTGGGACTTTCCCCCTATAAGTATAACTGTGTTTTACGTTTAAAACTGCATTATAGTTTTTCAAATGCCTCATATGTATTTATTATTTATTTTTCACTGGCTTTTTTAACTATGAATTTTTAATATTTCATGACTTTAAATTCGTAACAAAAAAAGTCTTTTATAAATTAATTACTTCAAGCCTATACAATTGATGTAAAACACATGTTATGAAATTAATATATAAAAAGAAGTATTAGTTTGCACGTGCAAAACATACAAAGTGTGTATTCACTATGAGCACACTTCACACAAACAAAGCGCTTAAAGTTGTGTTGTGTATTCAGTACTCTGCTCTCTGCTCGAGATAACCGAGTTAGCCTCATGCACTCATACATAACCTTAAAGTTTGTGTGAAAATGTGCTCATAGCGAATACATTGCATGCTACATAAACTGCATTAAAAATTGCAGGTTTTGTTTAAATGTACTGATCATTTTGGAGTGATTATTGTTTTATTTTCGTGTAAATTGACGACTAATGTGCGAAATTCTGTCCCAAACCTCCCCTTAAGAGCAGTTTATATTATTTTTCACTTTAAATTCTCTGAAAATAATTTTGCAAGTGTAAAAAAAAGTTTTTCTTAAACCATGTTAGAAATATGTTTTGAAGTTTTTTTGATCATATTTTAATGTTTTTGAAAAATGTTTGTATGGGTGAGTGTGAGTGCATGTGTGTATTTATTCTAATGCCTAGATCTCAGGATCTACTGAACGAATTTTAATGATTTTTTTTTGTATGATACGGAGAAAAAATCAGTATTTCGTTTTGTTAATGCGTAATTGTTTTATGGCGATTTTTAGATTTTGATGAAACAGTTTTTCGTATTTTTCTAAATAATTTACTCAATATAATAAATTGTATGAAAATGCATTTGAAGTGCATAAAATTTCCTATTTTTCATCGACTGACATTTTGGATTAGGTAGCTATCGTAATTTTTTTTGTTATACACGGAAAGGTTTTATTCTTTAAATTATATCTTAGAAACTATTGATCAAAATAATTTTAAATAATTCTTGATTATTCGCAACATGCCGAAATATATTGCATGAAAACTTAAAATTATTAATTTCCGAGAAAAATTGATGAAAAAAGAGTTTTTAAAAAGGGGTACTAGATGAGTTGAAATATATTTCATTTAGAGATTCCTAACAGCAATGATAATACCATTAAGGCTCACGCTATGTATAAAATATGCGAAAGAATTTGCATCATTTGTATAATGATGCTTTATATTACAGAAATGAGAGATGCACGATAAAAACTACTGCTGTAGGGTTAATAGAAATATAACCTTCTATGCTACGTGACTCTAATATTTATACTTTGGTATATTAAAGGGTTAGAGTATTTAACGTAGGATAATAATAATTTCAATTCAAAAGAGAATGCTCACGAGATTGGAATAAAAACAAGTATTTAGAAGAAGCGTACAAAGCGTCATTGTTTATAACATGAAAAAACATTTTATTAAAAAAATGGACTCTTTTACTTGAAAGGAAAATTATTGATCAAAATTTGACAAATGATAGTAATAAGAGAAATTAACTTACAGTAGGAAGTCAAATAATTGCTACAATATTGAAAATGTAACTAGGAAATGACCAAAAATTGGATTCTGATTAATTTCCCCTGTGACGGCATATAAAAAAAGCTTAATGCAGAAAAAAATGTATAAATTGCACTTAAAAAACATTGTTTCTGAGCTGTAATTTAATGAAAATGTTAATATCGAATAATTACTTATCATATGTAAATAGATAAAAGTCGTACTTTGAATAACACCAAATAAATGATTGACTCATAAATCAACCAAATTTTATTTAATTTGAATGATACCAATCAACTAGTGTTTTTAAGGATGCATATACAATCTTAGAATTTGTATACAATGATGAATAATTATGTATGGTTATATATGATTGTATATTTGTATATAAAATGTATAATCCTATACAACTATGAAATTTGAGATCCTGAAAATGCACTATGTACTATCCATTATATGCCTCAAATTATTAAAAAATCGTATTTCTATTATAACTTATTTTTTATTTAGCATGTACTTACAATACTTTATTGACCTTTTATCTTTATTTTAGGTGAGTAAACAAAAGAACATGATACTGAATTTTGTATCAATTGATATGCGACTATTGGTAAGTTTCATTTTTAACCGTTATACTATATTATGTTTTGTCTCTCTTATTCTGTAAAATAGCGTTTAGTATAATAGCAACGTACTGCGTTTAGAACAACATAAGTATGTGTAACAAGTACTTTATAAAACTTCTTTCAAAAGCAAAGACCTTCGCGTTCACTCGCAAAGCGGCTATTAATATTAAGATCGATATAAAATTGTGCTGGCGAAATTTAGTGTTGATAAAATGAAGATTCTTAGACGATAAAATTTGTCCTTTAAGATCATTCATTTAAAAAGAAAGTACATTGGAAAAATAATGTAAGTATTTATTGATGACGTACATCTGTTTAATTAGAATGATTAATTGAAATCGCGTATATCAATACTCAAAATAAAAAGCTTTTGGCATAATGCTCTTCTAAAGGGTTTTAGGCCATTAATGTGAAAAATTATAAAATCTTTTAAGCAGTATTATAAGATCTTTGAAATATTTATGTCATAAGGTTTAGCAAACTATGAAGCTAATGTCAATAGATGATTAATTATTAATTCACTTTTAGGTTGTCTTTTGAACATGTTAAATTTTATTTTCAAATTTATGATGAAAAATTCCAGTGTAGTCTCTCATAAAGCGTTTAGTATATAAGATAAATGTAAATTAAAGATTAATAAATTTAAGATCAATCAACTGAGTTCTAACTCTAAACTTAAGTTATAAAGAAAGGCTTAATTGATCATCAAAGAAATATATTAGTTTTTTTTAAATGTAGTTTAAATTTAATATCTCTCTCACTAGGCTCTGCTTTAAGCGCTGTATATTTTACATTTCAAAAACTCTTTTACTATGATGAAAAACAAATATCAAAGTTTTTCCTATCCTGTTCTGATACACACAAAATGAATTAATGTAAGATTGTGAAAACTACAATAGTTCCTTGATCATAAATTATGCCTTTTCACAATGTTTTCGGAACAATAATTACAATCATTATCAATAAACTTAAGATTTTCATATTGTAGCGATCTGTGTTTTTTGTAAGTTTTACTTTCAGAAATCTCCGTGATCTCGATATAGAGGTCGGAAAAAATATCAAAGAAAAAGTCAGAATTGTGTTTTTTTTTTATCCATACATGAATGTTCATTTTGAGTTTCTCTCAAGAGCTGCTGCTGTGCTAGTGTCTACGTACCTTTTATCATTACAGAAAATATCTCCAAGCTATGTTCAAGCATCAACTTCTAGTAAGCTATTCAGGTACGTTTCATTTGGAATTTTTTTTATTTGAATAAATAAAAAAAAATAATAATAATAATAAAGAAGTTGCATCGATTACCCGACTTCAGACATTAGCAATGTCCATGAGAAAGAGTATAAACTTGGTAGTTAATAGCCAATATTGGCACTGTTGCTCATACTTTAAAATAGGTGAAACCGCCCTGCTGAAAATGTCTATATGGAATCCATATCGTAGCCCGTCTAAAATTACATCCTGGATTTCACATAGAATTCATATTAATTCCATATAGATTTCATATGGAATCTATATGAATTTCACCTTGAAACCACGTGGATTTCTAGGCGGAATTTCAGGTCCTAGATTTTTGGAATCAATTACAAAACCTTACAGTTCATCTAAGTTTGGTGACCATCTTTGGTGGCACCATGGGATCACAACACCCAAACTGGGTAATTAGGCTTTAATATTCCAATTTTCAATATTACAATTAAATTCAAGAAGGTTAAAAATTTGAATATCAAGGCTTAATTCAATATTTTGACTGTTATTATCCATAAGCTATCAGCAAAGATGGACACCAAACTTACGTGAAATGTGAATTTTTGTAATTAATTCCGAAAATCTAGGACCTGAAATTTCACTTGGTATCTAAGTGCATTCAAAGTCGAATAAATATAGATTTCATATGAAATTCGTATAGATTCTATGTGGAATCCAGGATGTAATATTATGTATTTCGTATGGAAATCCGAGAAAAATCCATATGAAATCCGTATGGATTCCATAAGGATTTTTCCAACCGGGCGTGGTAAAGTGACCCAAAAATACTTGAATTGGAATTTAATTTTTAAAACACCTTGTTATTGCTAATATAAAAATATCAATATTCTAAATGAATTTATGATAAATAAAAGTTTAACTTATTATATGGGGTAAAGTAAACCGAAATTATTTGTAATTTTTTATTAAACTTTTAAATGTTAAATTGTTTTGATCCAAGTATTAAATATAGTTAACACTTTCCTTTTTATAATGATGTCAAAGTTACACATCTTCTTTTAAAATTCAGTGTACAAATATAACTTACAATCCAAGTGTCTAGGAGCTGAAAAACGAGATTAGGACTCCAAAGTTTTATTTGTTTCACGATGCGAATAGACGCCACTTTCTCCCATTCAATTCAATATAATAATATTTCTAAGCATGGTTCCTATCGAAGGAAAAAGTTTTGCATTTTTTTTTAACGTCAGTAAATAACCCCTTTTGATAATACTAATGACTAAAAAAAATTTGTTCTATGTCTTTCCGTTTTTATATTTTTGTTTTTAAATTAGAAATAATCCTTTTTTCGTTATTTTAAATTATTTAACACGCCTTAAAGTCATGTGATAGTCTTACCTTACCGATATTACGGTTTTTTGATTCTAGCCGGATGTTTAAAGATTACAAGAAATGGCATTTTCACAAAATATTCGGATCGCCCGTTAGGGTACAAAATTTTTGTGGAAATGCCAGTTCTAGTAGTCTTTAAATATCCGGTTGAGACTTTGCAAAATGGTAGATTATGATCCAAGGAAGTACAATGCTGTATTTATTTTTCACAAATTCAAGTAATTTTACTAGAATCGAAAAACCGTAATGTTGGTAAGGTAGGACTATCACACGTGTTTAAGACGTGTTCAATAAGTTAAAATAACGAAAAAAGGATTATTTCTAATTTAAAAATAAAAATATCAAAACACCAACACACAGAAAAACTTTTTTTTAGCCATTAGTACTATCGAAAAGGGATATTTTCTGACGTTAAAAAAAATTTTTTAGTGTAGAAGATTTTGGTTAGACATTATCAAATAAGGCTTATTTTCGACTTTATTAAAAAGAAGCAGATATTGGGAGATCCACCATTTCGGCTATATTTAATGAATCTGAGCTTACAAAACAGGAGATTGTAGGTCTTGCACTAAAGTACGTAATGAGATCTTGTATGTCTTTTTGTAGGTCCTAAAAGAATAAAAACTAAAAAATCTATAATAGTTTGAATAATGCTTAAAAACATGAAATTTAAAAAAAATGCCTTACATATTTCTACCTGCAGGTACACTCGTTTTTTAATAATCTCAGAGTTTATAATTTTTTCCTGAAAGTAATTGAAAAGATAAAGAAAACGACGGGAAAGGGACGAAAGTCCATCTTCCAAAAGAAGGACCCATATACATATACGGAAATAATATATATACGTATTAGGTGTACAACTTTGCTTCCGCCGTTTTTCGATAGATGGCTGTAGCGGTAAGTGCCGGTTGAAATAGGCAAGTCAAAAATTTCATACAGTAAGCTTGGACATCTGTCAACATAACGATAGCAGCACATAAGTGAATTTGTGTTTGCATCAAAAGTGTATTCTCGATCGAAGATGTCAGTTTTCGAGCCAAATTCTCGTCATTTGCGGGAAGTGTTGATTTTCTGCTTTCATTTGAAGAAAACTGCGGCTTGTCGCAAAACCCGTCAAGACATACTTAGAAACCCTAAAATGGGAAGTCTTACCCCACCCGTCGTACTCTCCAGACATTGCTCCTTCCGACTACCATTTGTTCCGATCGATGGCACATGGCCTAGCTG
>UELV01086790.1:7095-31709 GCA_900490015.1 Megastigmus stigmatizans | reverse complement strand
GGTTTAATTTGATAATTCTAGAAAATAAGAATTCTCCGCGCTTCATTAAATAGAAAAACATATATAGTATATTGAATTCAAAATTTATTTTAGTTTTTAAAAACATTCTTCTGGTATAGTAATAATTAAGAGTAAATAAATTAAAAATTGCTATACTGGTATAGTAATTATTAAAATAATATTTTCTAGAACTTAGCATACTTCAATTTTACTATACTGTCTACTAAACATTAGTAAACAGTGACTCTGTCTCACCATTGCTGAATATTATAGTAATTTTTCATGAAGTTTCTCGCAATTTTTAGTGAACTATTTTTCTCCGTGTATGTATATAGCTTCTGTTATTGCGATGATTCTACCGCGGGCAAGTTTTATCATGCCTGTACCGTTACAGCCAAATTAGTCGCTTCTCCGATCGATATATTTTCTATATTATAACATTATTTTGAGAAAAAAGTGTAATTGTATATCGCACTTTGTCGAGAGTAAACCGCGGACGGTTGCTATTTCGATAGTGCATTTTTATAGGGCATAAATTACATTTTGAAATTACTAAATGTGCAGACCTAATCGACTCAGGGAAAATGCAAAAGCGATAAATTCGAATATATAAGGACGGTTATTTTACTGCAGCGAACGCATTTCGTATACGTATATATATCTCATATCCCTTAAAACCTAGCGGCATAAAGTACGACGTATTACTGCGTGATCTCCACTGCGCTATTGCCATTTTGACGATAAACCCGCGACTGCAGAACGTTACAACAATCCATTTCGCTACGACGCCCCAGCAATAGGGGCGCACTATTTTTTCCTTCCTCCATACGACCGCAATACCATCAGCATCTCGCTGACCATCCCTTATACCCATTCCTTACATGCTTCACGAGCCGCACTTATGATTAATACTTAAGGCTAAGGTTCCCGCGTGTCTGTGCGTATATGCAGAAATCGATTTCGGACGCTTCCCGAGCACTTGCAACATATACAGAGTTGCTGCACGACGGATAAGTGTTCGTTATACGATCTTAGCGCACGCGTTCGGTCCAACTTCGTGCACGCATGAGATTTGATTAATTGCGCACAGGCTGTTATACGGGGGAGGGAGTTGTCTGTGACGCTGCAGAGCCAGTGCAGCCGGTGTATTTATATGTATGATATGTATGTCGAGAGAAGAAGGGGGAGGAGGAAAGTTCCTCGCGATAACTGAATGTGAATTAGCCGGCGTAATTTATCGCGGAAAATAATAAAGTGCTCCCGCGCCACGAGACCATTAAAACTGTTGGGCGCGAGCGCGCGCGTAAAGTCGCTCCACGCACACACTGCACACGCACACATATATATATAGAGACAGAGGCACTCACCGAGATGATGGCAAATGTTGAGGTAGTCGACGTCCTGCAACGTGCAACCGCCGTTTTTCGGAGCTCCTGCAAGCAAAACAAATCGTTCCAGATTAATGCCTAGATATTGCGCTTTGTGCAGCGCGGAAATTCATATTCTCACGACGATTTATCACCTCGCGGACTACCGCTGCCTTAGATATAGACCGCCGCGGAGCTTTGCGGTAACGAGCGGCTACTATATGCCGCTGCTTTTCTCCCTAAGTATATGTATGCACCGTTGCTGCTAAATTTTCGTAATGCTTATTCTTTTCGGCCCTGACAGTGGCTTGTTTACTATTTTCCGCTGAATAACACTTTACAGTTTTCAGGAAAAAATCTGGATTTTCAGTTATTTCAGTTCGAACATTTTGAATGCAATAAATATCTTCTATTTCTTGGATTTATTTGGTTTAAAATTGTGCGCTGTATCTGTGTTATTTATGACACCGATGGCTCGATCACTCGAGTTATGAATTGCTTTCAGATTAAATTTCAGGTGAAAATTTTGTACGATCAATTTTGCGAATATTTAACCGAATGATTCATAATAAAAACAGAACCATTCATCTATCACAGAGTAACGGAGCCAAATTGTTAAGCAATAATCACCGTTATGCCTACAGCTAAATGAATGAAAATAGGCAAGAATTTCGAAGAAAACAATTCAATTAGATATCCTACGATTCCCAAACACAATAATCTCGCATACATGCAGGGACTTTATTGTTGCCTCTTCTAAATCCATTATTAACGCGCGTATAAATTGTCCCAAGATCGTAATAGTTGCTCAGCGAGTCTCGCTTATCCGACTCGTAACACACGCAACGTACGCGATTTTTCTCTCCCGTCCCCCGTACTTAATGTAGACATCATATTTACGAGTGGCCGCGCGAGGAATATGGAATAGCGCGACGCACCGCACAGTCCGTACATCCGCGAATTGCGTGGGAGTCCAGTGTTTCAGGAGAAAGGAGAGACGATCGAGAGCTCCGAGACAAACTTATACATCGCACGTGTACTTACACACACTCACGCAAAGGCAGTTACGCGCAAGGACGGCCAAGAGAGAAAGAAAAAGTTTTGTGGGCGGTTCTTGAAGAAGGTGGTGGAGGTTAAGAAGGAGGCGACCGACTCTGGCCCAACGAGACTCACTTGTATATATATACGAGGAAAGCGGGGCGTCGTGAATATTGCCGGCCGAGTCAGCCGAGCCGCTTAATTGTTTCGAGGCGGAGTTTTTTGCCTCTTTAAACGAGCTTTTGAGTGCGAAAAATTTGAATTTAACACAAATTCACGGGTGATTGATTTTTTTTTTTTTTTTTTTTTGAAAAAGGTATTAAGGATTTATGGATCATTTGCATACGCGTATAACTGAAATTATAAAAATTCTGTTTAAAGAATCGAAACTTTTTTTTTTACAAGAAATTATTAACTTAGTATAACCTCTTATTCGGAAATTCAAAGTCATATTCTGTTGTATTTCTATTTTCACGTTTACATATATTTTAAAAACTTAACAAAATATTTATGACGAAAAGAATTCGAGTTCCGACGAACTAATCTTCGGTGACGTTTATTTTTTTCCAATTTTCGGAATAACTTATCAGGATTCTTAGCCGGTGCGTGTTTACCAAGTCTCGCTTTCACCTCGTCGCGACACGGAACTTTGCGCCAGCATAAACGGCAAAGTGCTCTTTGGCTTGGGGAAAATTACGCGAGGGCGCACAGGAGCAAAGTGTATAGGTATCTATAGCCGCCACGGTATACAGCTGGCCCGAGTGCTCGTAACTTATCCGCTCTTTTGACGAGCGTCCTGCAACTGGCTTTTTTTTCCAAAGAATTTATTCTTACAAGGCGATTTTCGAATATTATTCAAATTTCGCGCTGTTGCAGGTGCATTGTGATTTATCGGGTGGGGCCGAGGCGAAGGCTTCTTCCGGGAAAATGCGGCCGCTCTCAAATGAGAAGATATTTCGCGATTTTTCCGGAGCTGCGAGAAATGGTCAATTTTATGATAATTTTAGTAAATACACTTTTTGCAGCCTTAAAAGCACGTTTTTCAAGTGCTACTTTTTCGTGGTATCGATATAGAAGCGTGAGTGATTCTTTGTGATTTTAAAGAAGGATAATAGGCAGAATAATGATGACCATCCCGAGCGAAAAGTCTTTATCCACGTATATATATATATAAAGGAAGAGAGCAGGAAATTACAATAACATCGAGATCGATCATGGCTGCAACCAAACCATAAACATCGCCGTTCCACAAATTCGATTTGAATTAGTTCGCTTCCATTTGGTTGGAAGTGAGAAGGTGTGGAACGTATACGAATCCAAAGACTATACATATACTGACTTATAGAGTAGGCGCGCGTTGCGAGCAAGGGTTCGGCCGCATCGAGAGTATAGCAATTTCAGCGAGGGCAAAGATCGAAAAAGAAGGACGAAAAATCAGCATAAAGCTCTCGGGCGCATAAGCGAGTTTTCGCGGTTCGCCGCAAAGAGCATTACGATCCCCCCCCCCCTGTATATGTATATATACCGTGTACGCGCGCCTCGTCGTTCATCGGATATGCGGAGACCGAGGGGGAGATCGCCGCGAGAAGGAGAGAGAAAGAGATAGAGGTTAATGACAATTTTTATCGGCCGATAAAACCGGTCTATCGGCTATATTCCTACTCGCTTTCTCCGCGCGCGTCTGCTGTACTGCACACACACACACACACACACACATACACAGACGCGCGCACAGGCTTACAGAGATCCTTTTATACAATGCGATTTGCATGAGGCTCGAGCGCGAGGAGAGAAGAGCTGCTCGATTGCCCGTAATTAGCCGAACGAACGCGTGCCTCGGCCATATATACAGATATACTGGTATATATAGCCAGGTCTGCTATGCTTGATGGCTCGCGTGTGCGGTGCATGTACGTGACTCGTTCGAGCTGCACCGCAATTTAGATCAGCGCCGCGGAGCAGAGAACCACGCGTATACGCGCACGCCGAGTCTATCCCATTCAATAAACACTTTATTTTAGCGCGTCGAACGCGCAAGCGGGGCAAACAATCTCGACTTGCGCGCATATTGCTCACTTCCTTCAATCCTCGTGTTCTATTATCGAGTAGCAGTGTATACGCAAACGTTTTTACTGCAGACGCAGGGCGTAAAGACCGGAGTTGTAATTATACTAATCTGATTATTTTTTCCTGCGGGTATTTAAGTGTCAAATCGAGTGTCTTCGTTAATTTATTATGTATAGAGTGACTTATTCGTTTCGTGCTTTATTGAAATAAATGTAAGATACGAGAGTCCGGGTGACTGTAAATATATTCAAAGTTGCGTTTGAAAGCTCATTACAATTACGGCACGTAACATTTTAATTTTAAATTTCAACATTAGTCAAACTTTATTCAACGTTTAATTAATTTTCAGTATCTTAACGCTTAACAATTTGACTCGCAAACTGTTTGAGATTTACATTTCAAAATAGCGGTAATTTCTCTTTCCGAACCCAAGTATTAGTTATTCTTCCAATTTTTACCAATTACCGTCACGGCCCGGGGTAATTGGTGAAAGGCCCAGTTTTTTGATCATTTTCTTGTTACCTTTAAGAGGCTGCCTGGAATAAGGGCTGGAGGTCTTAGTATAAGGAATGCGCACTATAGCTCCTTATTCCACGCAGCCCTTTATTTTTAATATAATTGTAACAATCATTTGATTTCCTATTGTAAGTAGACTTTGCTTATTGTTATATAATTTACTTGACTAACATCTATTTTGTATTTACTACTTTTTGAATCATTTTATTTTATACAATACTAAATTCTGATGAAAAATGGTTCTTTTATTGATCAGAAACAGCTCCCACGTATTTAAATGAGATGATTGAAAAGTGCCTCGTAAATTATTTTTTTTCTGAAACGATTATCATGAATTTATTATTAATTCATTATCAATTTTTATTGCATTTAATCAAAGATGAAAGTTTCATGTGCGAATAAAATAAGGTAATATAATATTTAAGCTGTTATTTCATTTATATCTGAATATAAACATGTGACGCGCAGCTCTTAAGTGATTAAAAACTGGATTCGTGACATGGTATAAGCAAAATACAGAGAAGAATGATTTTTAAAATTAGTATATTAAAATTGTACTTGGAATAACTTATGCGACATATAATATTTTGGATACCATGCATAGAACCAAAATATCACTATACAGATAATTATCTTCTAAGACAATGGTTTGCTCGTAAAAAAAGTATAAGAACTACTATTCATCGAGACTAATTTAAGAAATTTGAGAAAGAAAATTTACACACACGTTCACACACGATTTTGGTGCACACAATTTTTCCCCAGCAGGAATCTGAAAACACGTCGAAGGAGAAGAAGAAGGCTGCAAGAAATAAGCGAAAAATATCGTGCTGTTCAGGCGGTCGCGCGCGCGCACAGAGAAAAGCGCAGCTGCAACGAACGAGTAAAAGAGACTGCGAGGTGCAGATAGTATAGTAGCTCGGCCCGCCGGAGGAGCTTGGGTAGGAAGAAGAAGAAGGAGTGTAGGTCGAAGATCAGGGCTAAGCTTACGAGCCGCGACCTCTGACTCCCTCGAGACCTCTCGTATGACCCGCCGCCGCCGATGCCACAGCCGCGAGCGAGCCGAGCAGCTCTTATTCGCTCGCTGCACTTTTTTTCTCCCCGTTTCTCTCGCCTTCTCGTTCTCTCCTTCTCTCTCTCTCTCTCTCTCTCTCTCTCTCTCTCGCTCTCGGCTGCGCTCGTGCTACCGCATGCTTTTCTTGCCGCTCGCTGAACGTCGGCGATGGCAAAAAAAAAGGCGCGTTTCAAGTAGTTCGAGTCTGAATTGAATCAGCCGTTTAAATCGACGGCTCGCAAACGTCATTGCGAAATATCGCATTTGTTCATTCGCGCACTGACTTTTTACGTGAGAACGTTGGCGAGAGCTCGGCGTTATTCAAAATATTTTTATTATTTTTTCGAGTGAATGATCTCCGAGACCAGTTGATAATATAGTTCGGAAAATCAAGTTTTATAAGTGTATGCAAAATGCTGTAAAGTTTTGCAAACTGCACGGTATATTAATAAAATATTTTATGCGTATAAAAAAAAAGTTACTTCGTTAGTTTTGTTGGATTGAAGGTTTACCGTCACCAAACACGTACGAGCGTACAACTTATAAATGAAATAAATTTATTCGACTTGGACTTGTAATATTTTTTAATATATTTATAAGTCAGATAAATAATAATAATAATAATAGCATGTAGTTTGTATTAAAAGTGATATATCACATTGTAAATTACAAGCAGTTACATACTTAGATATTTGTATGACATTTCCGTCATACTATGTGCATCTGTGACATCCGCTTGAATTAAAATGATATGGTATGCTAGTAAAATTATAGAGTGTTCAATAGTTCTTACTACGCCATTATGCAATAAAAATACGTATATTTTAATAACAACATCATATACTCTGTATCTTTTGCCTTATACATTTATACACTAACGATTCCAAGTATTTCTTTATTACAATGTATCTATATCCTCTCACAAAGTTTATTTTCTCTCTCTCTCTCTCTCTCTCTCTCTCTCTCTCTCTCTCGCTTGGATGTGCGAGCTACCTAGTATATATCTTTAAACAGTCGCTTTAAGGCAATAGGCCATTAGAATACCATCATTTTTAAATATAATATTTATTTTTAGATAGCGCATTCTTCGAGTGCTCGTAAATTGCGCGAATGAATACCAGCTGATGTGTATTTTCTTTTGCATTTAAAAGTGCGTATGAATCACTGAGCACTATTATTATTTTGATTGTGTAGATCTTGCACTGTTCGCTAAACTTTGTTGTGGATGTTGCAAAACATTTTCATTCACCTACAAAAAATTTGATATATATATGCAACTTAAATATGAATGTAGGAATCGTCTAAATAGATAGACGATCATTCGTATCCTGGCGTGCAAGAATTAATTTACACGAGAGCAAACAACATATTTACGAGATGGACTATAACTTTTTCTCCACAAATTTGAGATTGAACCTTTTGTTGTGAAACTGAACTTTAAGATGAAGCCTTGTCCAGCCGAGTCGAGAGTAGAGAAATCCGAACGAATCGGAAAACTCGCGCAAATCCGACGTTGCGATCATCGCACGCCTCGACGCTAATTCACGTGTCTCTCCGATATTGCCACCGTATCTCAAGCCTTCAACGAAGCATATAATTCCGCGAGTGGAAAGGAAAAAGAGCCGGGAAGAAGTCGGACGTTTCGTTAGTCGCGCCAAAAAACGAAGCAAGTCTCGCTAAAGCAGAAGCCGCGCGGCGCTCGGCTAGCGAGATACGAATCGCGATGAGCTTAGCTGCACCGCGGTGCACCGCGCGGAAGGCTAAAATACACTACTGCGAGAGAAAGAGAGAGAGAGAGACCGATGCAGTGCAGTCAGAGGGCCCAGTCGGCGGTGTCGGCGAAAAGCCAAACCGGCGCGTACAAGAAGAGAGAGAGAGAGAGAGAGAGAGAGTCCCAGCTGGAATTGATGACGTCTAATTAAAGCAGCCGCGGCATAATAAATGACGCACGCCTCTTTAATTGCGACGATCAATAAGCTGCTGGTGCTGCTGCTGCAGCTCGTGGCTCGGGTTATACGCACATGCACCCCGCACATGGATCCTCGACGCGGCAAAGCCAGGCCAGACCGGGCAACGCACCGCGCGCAGAGAGAAAGAGAGTGCGACCGATAAACGCTTTGTGCTACCGTGGCGCGTCCGCGCCGTCATTAAATTCGCATACTTATGAGCTGCCGCCGTCGCCACCGCCGCCGCGCGTATATACGCCTCTCTCTCTCTCTCTCTCTCTCTCTCTCTCTCTCTGCAGCAGCCCAACATTTCTCATATAATGCGGGAGAAAGAGAGAGAGAGAGAGGGAGCGCGAAAGGCTGTAATTCAAGTAGAGAAGTGCGATTAATCGCTGCACACACCGCGGCCGCAGCCTGTTTTTTTTCGGATATAAGACCATTTTGCCAAGAGAGTACTTCGCGACTCAGCGATGGTATGCGACGTTTCTATCCTCTGTGCTACGATGCGCAGCTGATGGAAACCGGTAGCCCCCTTAAGAGATCCAGTCTTTTTTTTTATTAGCCGGACTGTTTGCTGGATTTTTCAGTCGTGGTCCAAGTATCGCGCGGCTTTAATTTTTAGCTCTTCTCGGTTGCTCCTCGATAATAGCCTGATTCGATTGCAATTGATATGGTAAACATTAAATAAAGCGATCCACTTAACGAAACCGCAGATGCAAACATCCACTATAAACGACTTATCTATTTATCTAACGATCGTTGCATTGGTTGCATATACCAAAGGCCGATTTTATACGGACGCATACATGGAAGCGCGCGCGCGAGCACTATTTAAATTCCCGCATCCATAAAAAAAGGTAGAGTATATAGAAAGTGATCGCGGCGTATCCAAAAGTCCGGAGAGAAATCATCCGTCTTCCGAAAAACCGCGGCCTCTTTGAGCATACAATTGGGCTGAATCGGAGCTGGAACCGAGGGGTGGAGGAAGAGGAGGATGAGGAGGAGGTAGGATCCCCTCGTCGTTGACCTCGGAATTCCACGGTCCACGCATCGCAGAGAGGGAGAGAAAGAGAGAGAGAGAGAAAGAGGGCTGCATTAGAAGTGACGCGCTCGGGACGAGAGACAAAGCATCGACATCGCTCACGATCCCTCCCCTCGCCGCTCTCTCTCTCTCTCTCTCTCTCTCTCTATACATATACTCGCAGTCGCGTTAAGAACACACGAGTCGACTCTGACCGAGACAGTATAGCTTAATGGTCTGCGGCTTTTTTGCCCAATACACGGAGAGAGAAAGAGAAGGAAAGACAGTGAGAGAGAGAGAGAGAAGGTAGAATGTATGTTTCGTTGAATCGATCTTTTCAAGGGATCACCGATCGTCCCGGCGTGTATAGTAGTCCATCAGGTCGTCTCGACTCTCAGCTTCTATATACTCCCGTCTCCCTTTAGTTTCAAGAGAGAGAGAGAGAGAGCGAGAGGAGGCACGTATTCGCATAATAGCCTGCGCAGCGGCGAAACCAAGTCTGCTGTATATACGGCTACTATACCTGTATACTGTCGGTCTCCGCCGCGCGCGGATGCTCCGCTCCAGAGGAAAAATGTAAATTGAAAGGGCGTCGTCGTTGTCGTGGCCATGCGATATATCCTACTGTTGCCGAAGCGGTGCACGGACGAAGCTTGGGAGTGACGAGTGCCGAGACCCTTATATCGATCTTTTTGCAAATCTCAGCCATCCTGAGATCCTAACGTTTTTTTTTTTGTTTTAAACATCGTATAATATACTTTTCGAATGTGTACGATATTACATAAAAAGTAAACATAATGCAACTGACTCGAGGAAGCTCGGCTCGCATTGTTTTCCCGATAGTCGCGGTACAGGAAAGTGAAATCGCGAAAAGTCGTCCCCATAAATCTCGCTTCTCCACGTAGTAAGAAATAGAGAGCGTCGCGCGACGGAGCTGCACAGACAGAGGCAGAGAGAGAGAGAGAGAGGCTACAAGTAGTCGCTCTCGCGCACGTCGCTTATACATATAATAAAGAGACGAGTCGTTGCCGTCGCGGCGTGTGTGCAGTACACAGCAGAGCCACAGCGTATCACGGTAGTCTCCCCGAGCGCCGGCTCAACTCGGCCGCTGCCCATATGGGACAGCAAAAGCACCTCGTCCCAACAACAACAGCTCCATTAAAAAGGGTATAAGAGGCTGCTGTTGCTGTTGCTGCTGCTGCTGCCGCGGCGTTACCTTCGCCTCTCGACGAGACAGAGGAGCTGCTGCAGCGGGGAAACTTTAATAAAGGGCTCATAAATACATCAAGCGGGCCTCGGACGATCGGCATTCTCTCCTCTGCTTTTATATATATCCGCTCTTTTCCCTAAACTGGACGACTGGACCAAGTGGACACGAAGACTGCGGAGAGAGGAGGAGGAGGAGGAGGAAGAGAGAGGCGAGGCTCGATGCTAGACTGAAGAGACAATGCCATTGTTTTTAGACTTCAAAGGAGTAAGCAAACGCCGGTGTTCTCCACTCTCTCTCTCTCTCTCTCCTTTTGCTCTCGCCGTCGCTCCTAAATTCTTCTACGTCAACGCGAGACTTTTTCCCTTCTCTCCTTCTTGCATATGTGTGTGTGTGTGTGTGTGTGTGTGCTTGTACGAGCTGAGGCCAGTACTCGCGAGCGAGCGATCGTTTTTACGCGAGTCTGGAGACCAAAACTCTTCGCGATCGTCTCTCTCTCTCTCTCTCTCTTTCTCTTTTTTTTACTTTCGATGGATTATGCGAGCAGAGCTCCGTTGACCAGTCGATCCACTCCTTCCTCTTTTTACCCCCTTTTTTGTTGCTGGGACTTTGTGCTTTTTGCCGCAGTTTCGCGTATATACCTTGCTCCGGATATACTTTGTCACAACGCCCGAGCCCATGCATAATCTATACAGCCGACCATACCTAAGTGCTGCTTTGCTTTTTGAAGATGCTCGTTACGTGTTTGCTGCAAAGTTAACAGCTTATGTATTCATATTTTCATGGTGAATGTTTTTGAATTGAATTGTTTTAAAAGTACCGTTGGGTAGTACAAAATATATCCCTCTCTATCCATAACTTTTTCAGACCAACTTTGTTATACAGAATACATTATTTTGAAATTCATACTGTTGAAAAATGAAAGAACTAGTCATTTTTAGTAAAAAATACTAAAATATTTATTCAATTACAATAATATTTTAATTGCGCCAACTTGACTATTACTTGGACGTTTTCACTTGGACAAGTTTACAGCTGTAAAATAATCTATCCAAATCTTCATTGAAACTCGCCTCAATTTGCAGAAAAAGGGATATAACTCAACAATCGTTTATAATTATTCGACAAATTTAAACCCAACATCTCCCAAGAATTTCCAAATTAAATATGGAAAATCGCACAGGAATCTCGGACGAATCCATGTCGATGGCTCGCTCACGCAAACATTCTCATTAAGAAAACCGCTGCACCTTGTCTTTCAGCTGCATCGACTCGCTGAAGCTGCACAACTGCCGCCCGAGCAAGAGCAAAGCATCTCGACGTGCCAACACCCAATTATATAGCGGCTTCTCTCTCTCTCGCTCTCTGGCATCGATAAGCGACAAATCAGAAGAATCCGGAAAAGTATGAACAATATGTAAATGAAAAAGAGTCGAGGAGCGAGAGGCAGAGAAAGAGAGAAAGGGGGTATACCGCGCCTATACGCAGCGCCGCTATATAAGAGCAAGATCAAACGCGAGCCGCCGACTCGCTCGTGCTTAACGCGAGCGTGCACCAAAAGATCCCTTAAAGATCTATAGCGAGTGCAAGCGCGTATATACCGCGTATTCTCGGCTACTCCTTCCTTTCCTTTTTTATTCTCTTTCCTTTTTTTTTTTCGCTTGCTTCGCTGATCTGCACTGCACGCGCCAACTCGCTGGATTTGAAAAAGGCAAAAGCGCGCGTTTGGAATATAAGGGGGGCAGTGGCGGAGAGGAGAAACGGGTGGCGGCGGGGAGAGAGAGAGAGAGGATGGAACGGTAAGAGAAAAAGCTTCGCGTATAAGAGGAGGAGGAGGAGGAGGAGGAGGAGGAGGAGGAGAGAGGGAGACCCACCAAGAACCTGCAGAAGCCGCGGGCAAAGCAGGATAATTGCCGGTCGCTCGCTCGCTCGCTCGCTCTCCGACTCGGCCTCGGCCTATACGTATAAATACACACATATATACACAGGATTTTGTATATATATATATATGTATAAGGTGTGCCCCCTTAGCCGCTTAGCCGTTTTGCGGAGAGGAGCGCGCGCGCGCACACACACACTATAGAGAGGGAGAGAGAGAGAGAAGGAGTGTAGCCCCGGGCGCGTACTCGCGTATGTAAATGCCCTACGCATTGTCTTATGCTCAGCGAGCTGCTGCTGCCGTTGCTGCGATAAAAAGCGTCTTCGCGGCAGCTCGCGGTACATACATATATTAGGCCTTTGATTTATGCCGTATTGCCTTATAAGCGAGTTCGGCCCGCTCCCAACCTCCAACTACCAGCTCACCGCGTTATATAACCTCTCCTGCCTACCTCTGTATGTGTGTGTGTGTACACGCGTCTGTGTGTAGTGCGAGCCTTTTCGATATAGGCCGAAATTACAAGCTCGTTTTTTCGCGCCTCTGCATCCGAGTGGAGAGACTCTGTGTGTGTGTGTGTACGTGCGTGCGTAGCGCGTTATAGAGAGAAGATTGTTTTACTGACGAGGGTTTGTTGAATTCGCTCGCTTTCACCTCGACACCGACTGCCCGATCGTTTTTCACTTTTAAGGATATACCCTGGCGCGCTTACTGCTCGGATATCGTCGATCCGCGCTCGAGATTATTCGATTACTCGACGCCTACAGAGAGACACAGTGTGAGACAGAGAGAGAGAGAGAGAGAGAGAGCTGATGCTGCTGTTAATGGTCCAACGATGATTTTCTTGCGACGCTTTTTGCCGCGACTGGGAGGTTTCTCTGTTCTCGTACGGTTTAACGAGGTTTTCGGATTTCAAAGTCGATTGTGGGAGAAAATGAGGGATCATTGGGGGAGAGCTCGGATGTGTAAGCCTGTGCTGCATATCGAGCTCGATTATATTCGTGGTAACAAGTTGATTACGCAAAAAGTTTACCTGGGAGCGGTCAACAAACAATGATGGATTTCTTTTTTTTTTCTTTTTTTTTTCTTTTTTTTTTCTTTTTTTTGTCTTTCTATTGTCTGACTTTATCAATTATTGCAGTAAAAGTTGAGCATTGATTTAAGCAAGAAGCAACGAGGATAACTTCTTTGTGATGACTATATAATTTTTCTTTCTATTGACTATACTAATTGATTCTCTCTTTAATCTTGTAAAAATAACTCACGCATTTATTTTAATGACTTTATATTTCAGAATCCTGAATTTTCAACTTAAATGCATTCCTATCATCGAAATCCCAGTACATTAAACTCGGTAGACTCGGAACGTTTCCCAGCTAGATAAACCCAGGAGCTCGAGCGAGTATCTCCAGAAGGTAAAAAGACCGCGGCAACATCATCCTGCCACAAATCTCGATGCTTTGAAAAATCGCTCAGACATAACAAAAGGAAGAGAGAGAGAGAGAGAGAGAGAGAGAGAGAGAAACTCTCGGTATAGCTGGAGGGTAGGAAGCTGTAGGAAACAAGTGGCTGGCGCTGCAGTAGAAAAGGTCGCGCACGCCTCAGACTTGCGCGGCGCAGTCTCGTCGACTGCAATAGAAAAGTCTCTCTGCTTCTCTCTCTAGCTCTGGTAATAGAAGAGGGCGAGGCAGGCCACAACTGGCAAGGAGGAAGACGAGGAGCAGCAGCGGCGGCGGCGGCGGTGGCGGTGCAGCAGTTCCTCTTTCTCCCCGAGAGCTCGTTATCGGTCTCTCGGCGCTCGCTCGCCTGCACACGCCTTGATATATGGCGAGAGCGTTTCTCTTCCATCCTGCCGCGCTCTCCTCTCCTCTCTCTCTCTCTCTCTCTCTCTCTCTCTCTCTACCTCTTGTCCTTCGCAGCTGCCGCGGGAGCAGCAGCAGCACCAACAGCCACGCTCCTCGTTACCGCACGCACTTTACTCGCGCTCTCTCTCTCTCTCTCTCTCTCTCTCGGCAGAACCTCCCGGACACGTCCATTGTTCGAGCAAGAGAGAGAGAGAGAGAGAGAAAGAGAGCAAGAGAGTCCGCCTTATTACTACACAAGGCCACCGCCAAGACAATCCGAAGCGGAGGGAGTCCGGCGCGCGCGCGCTCGCGCATGCGACAAAGATACGCCTTTATCGGGGGACGATCCCGCCAATGGACCTCATTGCCCAACTTGCGCCAGCGGCAGCCACCGCTCGATCCTTTTATACGAGCCTACTGCTGCCGTTGCTTTCTTCCTTTCTCGATTAATGCCTCCTCCTCCGCCGTTGCTGCCGCCACCGCCGTGGACGACTCTGCTGATGCTGTTACTGCTGTGCAGGTTCCCCCTGTATAACCGACGACGCCGCGCCCAGAGACGCGATGCACCCCAGCTTATTCTCCATGTCAATCAGCGTATTTCATTCTTTTTCGATCCGCCGCATTCTTATACAATCGAGCCTTAGCCTATATAAACTTCCCTATCGGCTGTAATCTATTGCTGTATTATATGGCCATTTTAGACTGCGACTCGAGTGTTTTGAAAACGGATTGTTTCTCTCCTTCTTCTGTGTATCTCGTGTGTGTCTGTGTGTGTGTGTGTGTGCGCGCGTGTGCATGTGGCTTGGGGAGAGTTGAGATTAATTGAAATTGGCCTGTGAATGCTTTGTTTCGAGATTTTTTCCTGCAATGGGATGTGAATTGTCGAGCTGCTTGTGGATGACTATCTGCTTTGGAAATTCGAGTTCGACTTTTTGCAAAGTGAATATCATAGGAGAATCGTACAATTAAGATATGAACTAATGATGGTAACTTTACGTCAAAAACATGAACAAATGGATATTATATCGCGACCAATCAATATTAAACATGCAATTCGCAAGATGATGTATATGTTACTTGTTTCTTACAGCACAACCTACAGATTTGTGACAGCCATCAGCTCTGTTACATTTTACATTACGTCAAGCAATAGTAAATATGTGACCATTATTACTTGAGTGTATGACTTAATCGAATAAAATCATTTCTATCCATGAAGTACATATATATATATACATATACATATATATGGTTCGTTAACGAAACAGATACAGATCGCGTAGAAGATTCTTTGTGAATAGAAAGAATTTCTTACAGCGGGCGCCTAAAATGTTTTCGACATTCGCAGCGAAAGAAGCTTCACTAAATCACGTCTCGAGAGGCTGGATGAGATTCAAAGAGAATGGAACGTAGCAGTAGATGTGCGTGATTGGACGAGAGAAGGCAAAGAGCGGGGAGAGAGAGACAAGGGATAAAAACAGCGGAACGAAGCGCGAGAAAAGAAGCCCACGAGGAGATATGGAAACTGGCCCGCGCGGCTCGGACAAAACCCCTCGTATATATACACACGATCCGCGTGTTTGTTTAAAGCAGCTGCAGCCGGCCCCGAGTTCCTCCAAAGACGAACGTAATTTAAATTATCAACGCTTTTTGTCCAGCGTGTGCGCGCTCTTTCTTCTCTCTCTCTCTCCCTCTCCCTCTCTCTTTCTTTCTATCTCTCGTGATCGTAACAACAGACACACTACAACCACATACACACGCATACACACACGCACTTATTTGCGATAATACATAATAACTCCGGAGTGGCGGCGGCAGCATCCGGAGCGAAGGTGATCGCAGCGGGGGAATTGGACGGACGATAGCGCGGCGCAGCAATGAATGAATGAAAGGATCCCGAGTTGTTGCGTGCGTAGGAGGTGCGCGTATAGTACCTATATATGCTCACTCTCTCTGTCTCTCTCTGTCTCTCGAGACCCCCCCATGCGAAGATCCTATATACTCCGCGCCGAGGGACGTTATTAAACTTCCTGTCCGACTTTGCTCTCCCTCTCTCTCTCTCTCTCTCTCTCTCTCTCTCTCTCTCTCTCTCTCTCTCTTCCTCTTTTTCTTCGACTTGGCGACTATGTGCAGACTCGTTGTGGGAGAGTAAGCGCATCGCTCGCGCGTGTCTCTACTGCTTTTTTCCCCACTTGCGCCCACAAGTATCCTACACACATAATAGACGTCTAAGGTGAACGCGTGCAGTGCGAGCTGCTGCAGTATTATTTTTTCTTTTTTTCTTTTTTTGCCTTTTCATGCTTACAAACATCCTCTATACGTAGACGCTAAATGTCAGCCGTCCCGGTAACGATCAGTGATGCACTTCCGTCCTCCTCGAGCCGCAGTGCATGTACTTTCTCTTCACCTGTTGCAGCTCTCGTGGAGTATCTGCCTCGTGAGTAGCCCCGAGATTTCATTCATAAGTGAGACTACTACTATACTGCTACGTGCGGGCTTGTCTCATTCACAAGTACAATCTGAAATGCAGGACGCGCTTATTACGCCGGGGCTATTGTCGACGATTGCTCTCACTCTTACGTAATATCACGATACCCTTGTCGCTATTACTGTTATTGTTGTTGTTTTTGTTATTGGGCGTGCTCGTGTGGATTCGCATGTTGAATGGGAAATGATTGATCGCGCTGGCCTAAGCGTGTGAATTTATGAGATGACATCTGAAAAAAGGTTCAAAATCGAGCAGTGCGTTGTATGTATCGAAAAATGGTTATCCGAATAGAAATCGCAGTAGCCTTTCTCGAGCGTCAATTAATTCGGTGGCTAGCTCTCGACGCCAAATTAAAGCATTCCGACCAAGATATTTGTTTAGAAACTGGTTTCAGGAGAACAGTAAAAAAAAAGAAAGACTAAAGCTGTTCTAATGATACATGCTAGCATTATCTAAGCGCTAAATCTGCTTCTATTCTATACAAGCTTAACCCGTATCAATGAGGATCTGATCTGATTAAATTCTCGTTATACCTTCTCAATAATTCGTCAAGGACCGCGTAACCGATCAAAACCTATCGCTCGTCAGAGCTGGCAATCCAGCTTTATCGGGATATCACCGATCCCCAAAACAAAAAACACAATAAGCCACGGTACAAAACTAACAAATCGAATGAACTTGTTATTAGACTCGGCCAACGACGATCTCATTAGGCGAGGCAAAAGCCAAACATCGAATCGGCGGCATTCGAGCGATTATACACCCGCGACTCGAGTCCTATCTCTTTCTCTTTCTCTCTCAAGACGCGTAGAACAACATCCGCGCAAGCGCTTTTTTTTCACGTCGTGTGCAGCGCAACCCGCCGGTTGCGATCCGCTGATGCGGCAGCCTCGGCCAGGGCGTCTCTCGCACACGTACGTGCATGCACGAGCCGCGTCTCTCCCATACACCGCACACCCGTACACAGATACACACACAGGCGCGCTCGGCTTCTTCTCGACTCTTCCATTCAAGCCTCGCTCGCCCATTCACCATACGACTCTCTCTCTCTCTCTCTCTCTCTCTCTCTCTTTCTCAGGGTTCATTCACCAAGAGCCACGACGACAACGACAACGACGATGCTGCTGCTGCTGCTGCTATATACACGCTTCTCTCTCTCTCTCGCTCACTTGCTTCCCTCTCCCTATCATACAGGCAACGGCGCCGCAGCTACCATCTCCTCCTCCTCCTGCTTCGTCTCCTCGCGACCGACCACATCCTTCCACACATATAGACTCGCGAGCCGGCGCACACGCACGCGAGCCCAAGGGAAATCTAGATATACGTGTGTGCCTTACGTTCGCTTGCTTCATTTTATGCCGTGGCTTTGATTCATGTGAGAGCTGCAGACTCGAGCACTGGTATACTTCTACCCGACCATTTGGAGAAATGCGTTTGACAATTTTAAATATATGTATAAACACTTTTCAGGATAGGGTGAAAATTATCATGACGGCGAGGACGAAATAACAAAACGACCTGCATTAGAAATTATCAACTGCTTTTTTTTCTATAATCAAATGATTAAAAATGAGAAATCATTTCGTAAGTGAACTTTTGTCGAATTCAAACGGGATTTCGATCCCAATTTATAAAATTCTATAGAGCTATAGTTTCTTACAGCCGCATTATAAATGTTAACCCGCGGGTTATATATCGAACGCAGCGCGGCCCTAATTCGCGAAATAGTCTCGCACCGTCTCTATACATTAGTATTCCTATACTCTTACGCATACACACGTATACGCGCGTGCGCCAGAACCACAACACACTTCCTGATCGCTTTCTCAAAACCAAATCGAGAAAAAAACCAATCGACCGATCTCTTCCGCTTATACGCATATACATACGCACCGGAGTACTTATAGTCTTTTTTTTTCTCAAACCCAAAAACAAAAAACAAACCAAGCCATACTTGCATATACACTCGAGAGCCCGAGGAGGTCAGAAAGATATCCTCAGCGACTCGTAGGTGTCTTCTAGGAATTTTCCGCGAAACACGCGAGATCGAGAGTCGATACACCGGCCATGTGCATGTGTGCGTATATGAATAGCCCCCGAGGGAGTAGAGAGTGGCTACTTATACTTATATACTCGCGCTTGCGTCTACCCGTGTAAAATCATAATCATATCGAAGCGAGAGCATAGGCCGGCTCTTGTCTCGCCCAAAGATCTATATATACGCCCGTATAGAGCCAGGACTATGGACTCCGGTGCGGCGCGGAAGATCGAACGTCGGATTAGACGCAAGCGCGAGCGTGTGTTTGTGTATATATTGCGTGTATACCTGCAGAGCGAGGAAACTCGTCTCGCTACTCTGCGCGTAAATAACGAACGATCGTCCACTCCATTTGCCACTCCATTATGCACTCGGTCGTGTTGCCGGAGCTGCTCATCAGCGAGGACTTGTCGAGTGCTTTGCACTGCGCTGATCGCCACGGCCACCTTATCGATCATTTCTGATGCAAGCGCATAACTTTTCGGCTCGCAAGCCGCGATCACCTCTCGCAAACTACAGCGGCCTGAAAATTCTCTCGCTGCTCGACTGAATGGCCAAGCCTGATGAGCGGCTCTGGCAGTTTCGACGAGTTATGAGCTGCTGCTGCTGCTGCTGGGGTATCGGTTGCTCTCAGCTCTCTGGCTGCATTGATGCGCGAACCGATCCGCGGATGAGCTTTGGAATTGGAAAATTAAATTTGTCCGTAAATTAAGTCTCTTTCAGAATATTCGGCTTTATCCTGGCGAGGGATCAGTCAATCTTTTGAAAGGTATAACGATGAATAAAGGAGGAGAACATATTATGTTAGCATTTTTTTTGCTGCTTATTCTAGTTCGAGTTTAAGTTCGAGTTCGAGATCGAATGATTTGGGTTATTTTTGGATAAAAATGCCAATTAGTCTTGTTCACAAGAACACCTATTAGCGAAGGTAACACCGAACAGGTTTTAAGCGAAACGACAGCTGTGTAAAATATCCATCAGAGTTTTCTAGATAATGATAACTGATGAAGTACTGCACAAGTAGTTACATATATCGGGCACGAGGCGATAAGAGAACGAGCATTTGGGCTTGGTCAATTTGAACATTTTTTCCCCTTACATCCATCTAGAAAGTACATATTATTATCATCGATAGCACTTGTAATCTAAAAACGACAGAGATTACACAGCTTACCGCACAGTATAAACGAAATAAACCCAAAATCTATCCTCGAGTACACTAAATATTGCGTCAAGCCTCACTTGGACACGTTAAATCCGAGAAAGTCAGCAGCAGCAGCAGCAAGAGTGCAGTATACGATCGTATAAGGGCGCAAACGTCACGACGGCAAGGAGAACAAAAGCTGCGGTATACACACAGTCGAGAGACTGCACTCGAGGCTCGTACAAAGAGAGAGAGAGAGAGAGAGGAGGAGGAAAAAGAGCCGCGCGACAGGCGCAACAAGTGCGGTGCACCGCCGCCGCCGCCGCTGCGTCCGCGCGGCATAAGACAACAGGACAGTAAACGCGCACAACACGTCCGCGTGCGGCGTCGTTACTTTCAATCACCTCGTTCCCCTCAACAGCTAGTCAACGTCACTCGACCGACTACCTCGACCTATCAATGTGTCCCACGGACAAGCTCTCGGCCCCGTGTAGTGCAGTGCAGTCGAGTAAGCGTGCCCCAACCTTATTAGAATCTTTTCTTCTAGAACTCGCGACGTGCAGCTACCGGACTTAAGCGAAACGATATACACTTCTCGGAAAATGCCTTGATTTGAATGCTGCTGTGTACGGCTGCTGGTACGGCTGTCGAGACCGAGAGGAAATCTCATTGTCTATATACTGTTAATAGTTCGAGTTTTTCTCAACGCAGCTGTTAGAGTTGATCTGGTGTTTTGAACAGTCTTGGTTTTAAGTTTGACACTTGAAGTTTTCTGACACTCGCTTGGACGATCTGTTTTGTATTCTAAACTACATATGATATTAGCTTCAATTGATTTTAGAGTGACATAATGACGTTTTTAATGGTGTAATTTCAATAAGTAACTTTCTTACTCTTTATCGAACTGAAGCAAAATACCATTAGTATTAGGTATAGAAAAATTTACCGAGTTTCGATGTTTGTGACTAACTATTACTAATCGATGTCTAATAACGTTGGTTTATCGATAAATTTCACTCGAAAAATGTCGCACTAATTCAAGTAATTTTCTATTAATCACTCGAAAACAATCGCACTTGTAAAAGGATAACCCGTTTTCTGTTATATTATATATACCCGTTTGATCTCAGCAGCTGTACGCCAGTCCCATTGATTAGTCACCAAACCATTCGGCGTTACCGATCAAATTAGAGCATGATAATAGGAAAGCCGCCGGCGGCTCTCCGTTCAACAAAACTGGTTACGATTTCTCTCCTATAAGGATTACGTTATCGACCACACGTATCGATCTAAATCACTCGCCCCACGCTATCTATGAAATTTACTAATTTTCTTCAGCCTTGCACGCGTTGGCATTACCTTATACCGAAGCATACGTAGCGCAGTATTATATATCTTTCAAATATATACCGACATTAAGGATGATTTATCAGGGCGAAAATCAAGAATAATCGAGAGGCCAATTGATTGCGCAACAATGTGCGACCGAAATTCAATCTGGCGATGTCAGTTTCCTTTTTTTTTTCTTTCTTTTTTTTTCCACCGCAGAGCCGCACGCGGCATTGCGTTATAATCGGAGCTATAAAAGAAAGGGAGAAAAGCTATACCGACAACAGGTTATTACAATGTCTGTCCCCTAGAAAAGTAGACAAGATAATATCCCGCTGTACCCGCGGCTGCACATATATATATATATATATATATACATGCCAAAGAGAGGCAGGAATAAGCGCACCGCGCTAGGATATAACCGGATAAAAGTCGCGGACGGTTTGACGTTTAATTGGCAATAACAGCTGTAGGCGCGCGCGTCGCGAGTTCCCTGCATAGCACGTTTTCATTAAAAGGTTAAGCGCCGCCTGAGACTTCGATTCTCGTTCGATAAAACTTCCTCTCCCCACTCAGCTTGCGCATACTTTCGCGACTTAACGATCACCGATCACCGCGTTTACGTCTGTGGCGAGATTTATGAAAAAAAACGTCGAGAAAAATACCGCAACTGCAAGAGAGGAAAGGAAAAGCGGTCGAAATGGGCTATCGGAGACACACGAGTTATGTATGTATAAAGCTCTGCATGAATTACTTTGAGTTTTGCAACGCGCCGCCTTGCAGCTTTGCTTCACGCCAGTCAGCGGAGGAAAAATTAATTTCGTTGCCCGCAACCGGTGCGAGAGAGGGAATAAAATATTAAGTGAATACGAGCTCGCGTGTCGCCTGGCAATTCATAATATTAATAAACAATTTGCGGATCTCCGAGATGTGAGAGAAAATTAATCTGGATGGGTAACTCGCGGATACAGATGTACAAGTAACACGCGCGAGAAATTATTCGCGAGATACAGTCATGACAATTATGTTTTGATAAACTGTAGTTATTATGATGAAAATGGAATCGGAATGTTGGTGCATTAGCCCTAACTTGTATACAAACATTCAAACTTTGACTAGGGCTCATTTGAAATTTCAATAGATTTCCGTGAAGTCGACTTTTTTCGCGAGAAAGCTAGGGTGTACTGCCTAACGCATTGTGGGAGCGGCCTCGCGACGCTTTATATACAAACACACACCGCAGCGTTCTCGTTCGATCTTTATGCGTTGATCAAGAGAGAGAGAGAGAGAGAGAGAGAGAGAGAGAGAGGCTGCGCGCAAGAGCGCTTGTTAACGATAGAAATCCGATCGCTACAATACCATTATTTAGTCCTTATAGCTGGGCCGCCTATTAGCTGGGAATAGAGCGCATGCGCGCTCGATCGTTACCGCGAGTCTCGCTGCACAACCGCGGCTCTGTGTATGTGTGTGTGGCGTTGCCCTCCTCTCCCCCGCCTCAGCAGCCACAGCCGCCGCCGCCGTCGGAGAGACGCTAATGATTTCATTTCAACGCATTCCCCGAGCGTGTGCGTTGTGTCGCTGCAGCGAGCAACACACAGAGAGAGAGAGAGAGAGAGAGGAGATGGCCGCTGTCCCTCCGGTCCAACCGGTTGCACTGCACCGCCAGCCCCCTCTCCGCCCTTATATTCTTCCTTTCTTCTTTTTCGACTTTAATTCTCTCGTTTTCCACTTGATTCGCGTGCAACCACGCGCAGAATCTTTTCGCCCCAAAAACGGACCTCGCTTGCGACCGCAACTCTTATGCTCCAAGTGGAGCGAGAGAGGACTTTGCTGTTTGGTCGGAGTTCACGTGCAGTGATGCGCGTTTCGGAGCATATTTCGACTATGTCTTTTGCTGCTATTTGATATTGGAATCTGAAGATGTTCTGACAAGTTTAGGGTTTTGTTGAAAATAATTTAATGATTTGAACTAGGAAATTTCGCACTAATTCGTAATCATACAAACTTTTCAAGTGTTAATGTGCTAATAATATTTCTGGTTCATTATTTTGCACAAATAGGAAAAGAGAAAATGTTTATATCATCCTTTCTAGCATCACTAATGTTACACGCAGAGAATTACTCTTTTAATGTTGTTTAATTTATTATCCGACATCGTTCTACTCTACACTTGCGTGAAAATATCAAACAAAACAGTAATTAATGCGAGTATGGCATTTTATTACAGTAATATACCTAGTAATTTTTATTGAAATATGAATGCGTGTCCGACGCACGTATATATCCTTAATATGCGTGCATTTTCGATGATTGATCGCTCAAAATAATTAGAGCTTATCGTATAAGTGGCTATTTTAGCGTGTAATTTATTGAATAGTAATGGATGTTTGTCAGGACAGTTTCTATAATAAAAACATGTGGATGATGTGGCCAAATAACTCAAGAAAATCCACGCTAGAACTCATTACATTTACATAATGCGCTTAGTGTCACATAAATGAATACTACAACGGCTATAAAATCCAAGCTAGAGCGCACATTAAAAGTTCATTTAAAAAACTGCTTTTTAAATTTTATGGGCATTAAAAGACTTTTTCACTATATAATAATAATTTATATAGGTATATTTTTTTGCAACTTTATCGATTCAACGGTAGATTTATTATCATAGCTATATTGCGACAAGAGAAGTTATATTTTTTAACCATTCCGATAGGATAAATAATTGAATAATTGGCGTAGATAAGGTTTTGCACTAATAATTGTAATTTAATATTTGCAGGACTTTTACGGTAACTTTGAATAGCTTCTCGCTTACCCCTAATTGACAAACTTGCTCAAAAACATAATAATTATTTGTCAGTTTAATTAGAAGTGATACTTGACGAACAGCCAATGTAAGATTTTAGAAGAGTTGCCAATCACGTATTAATCATAAAATGAGTGAAATATCGGCATTTTGCCAATTCCGGCTTTTATAAAATATCATTCAAGGAAAATTCGCTTAATTATTTATGCGTAAAAATAACTTTGATCGGCAGATTTTTTTAATTAGAAATAACAACAAGTTAATTAATTAGTGAAATAATTCATTACATAAATGGATGGATAGAATTTGTCGCTACAAATATTATTTCATACAATTTTTAGTATACCGATCCAACCTTTTCCTCATACTATCCATAAATTAACTCGAGCATGGATTATTCAGAAATCTTTCTTCAGCAGCAGGAAAGTTTCTCCAGCTCAGCAACTAGCGAACCGCGCAAATCCATCCAGCTCTATACCAGCCGAGTCCGGCATAATTGTCGCTACCGCACATTGCACTATGCACGCACTGCACATATGTAGGAAAGCTCATTAAAAGCAAGCGACTCGCGACCGGAAGGTCGAGCCGTCCTGCACCGACAATGAACGTCCAGCAGCAGCAGCAGCAGCTCCTCTTCTCCATAGATCATCAAATTAAGAGTGGAAAAAAAGGTCTAGCTCGCCGTCTGAGCCGCGCGAGAAGAGAATGCTCGCGCTTACCGCGAGTCCGCCTGGCTGCACTAGAGATTCCCTTCCGTGACGATCTATCTGCCTATCGTATACGTCCATCTGCGTATAATAGCTCGTGGTGCGCAGCTTATAGAGCTCACTGCGCGCGTCCGTCTCTCTCTCTCTCTCTCTGTGTGTGTGT
>UELV01086788.1:4505-32698 GCA_900490015.1 Megastigmus stigmatizans | reverse complement strand
ATATATAACATTTCGCTCGATGGTGGAACGTAAACCTCCAGTACGTCTAAAAATCACGCTTCAAAAACGAGTCTCGCTCACAACGATCGAACGAAAAAAAAAATCAGCGCATTCATCGAATATATCATAGGCCATAGAGAGAGAGAGAGAGAGAGAGAGAAGAATTCCGTATATAACGCGTGAAAATTCGAAACAACCATTTCCCGTTTCCTATATCTCTTTTCCCGCTGCGCTTCCTCTCCACTTTTCCCCCTTTGCATAAACTCGCTCTCGCACGCTTCTCGCGTACATATATATATTTCTCTCGGCGACAGATCGACGTCGACTACGAATATTTCAACGCCAACGCTCACCGCGCGCACACACACACACACACAGAGCGATGGATTCCCCTCGTGGCAGCAGCAGCAGCAGCAGCGCAGTGGCCGGAGTCTATGCCAAATTTCCACCGCGAGACGAGAAGTTGTCCGCGAAAAACTCGATGTGCAAGCGAGAGCTGCCTCGTGGCGCGGAGCTGCTGTTGGGGTATATAGAGCCCCGAGGCTTGATTTACGCCCGGCGTTATTTTTCACTCGCCTGTATCTTTCGCCTGCCCCTATTTTCGTTGTATTTATATGAACCCCGCGGGTGAGAGAGCGAGAGTGAGTGCGGCTATATGGCGCTTTGTTATAGGTGTAGTTTTATTGGCGGGAAGAGGCCTTTTAATTTGGCGCGTTAACGCGGCTCGCGAAATTAAACGGATCGGTGTGTCTGTTGTGTTATATAGGATCGAAGAGACGTTGTGTTCGAAAACGAATTATCAAAGATCTATGAGAGGATATTGAAATTGTCGAGCTTGATATATATTTTCGGTATTTAAAGCTGAACTTGTATTTTATAAAATTCAAAGAGCGTTAGAAATTTATTTCATTTATAAATATAGAAGCGTTTTGAATATGTACTAATAGTAATGGGTCACATAAGCGGACACTTCCTCCCAAATCTGTATTTTCAAGTTTCTTGTTTTTATTAAAAATATGATGATATTTTTCTTACTGTAACTTTTGCAATTGTTCGAAAAACTTCATGTATTGCCTTTAATCTCGGGGAAAATTCGTTAACGTACGATACACTTTTTAATCAAGGCGAATTCCCAGAACGCTTCATCAGCAGAGCAGCTTGCATCCGCGCATCCGTTCAAATCAAATAACCGAAGGAATGTGAAAAATACGCGCAAAGCTCTATCTTGCTCCTCGTACCTCTCATATATATATACGCGTTAAATAAAGTGAGAATGCAGGAAGACACGAGCGACGTGGATTAAAGGAACATTGCGGCCTCTTAACTGGAAAAGACGTCGAGAGAGAGAGAGAGAGAGAGAGAGAGAGGGAGAGACTTTAGTACGAGACGGTGTACAGTACAGGATCTAATCGGCGTCGATAAATCGCCCGTTTTAGTCGTAACATCTCGTAAAGTTGAGTCGGCGCGCGCTGTTCGCACACGAGCATTCCCCGTTGAAAATAACCGGTCAACCAAAAGGTGGCGAGAGCGAGTCAGTGAGCTAGTAGAGGACTTAAGTCTTACGGAGAAGGGATATATATTTATAAATGGAAGTAGCGTGTAAGCCGCGAGCTCCCGAAAGTATGCACACGCGATGAGTAAGATATATAGAGGCACGCGCTGAGACACACACGTCGATTCTCTTCGCAAGCTCTTCTCTCTTTTCTCTCTCTCTCTCTCTCTTTCTCACTCTCTCTCTCTCTCTCTCTCTCTTTCTCGCTCGCGTGAGCTTTTATACCTTCTGCGGTTCTTGAGTGCAGTCGCGTGCGTGTGTGTGACGGCTCGGGAAAAAAGGATATACAAATGCGAGACATGTAATATGCGCTTTCGCATACATGAGACATACCTTTTCTGGGAAACTCGATTGTATCGTGTATTGAGGCCGTAATGATCGAGTCTCGAATTACGTTTTCATTCTATTGGGCTTATATATAATAAAGACCGTATTATATGTATCAATTTAAGTAGGTAAAAGTAATAAGAAATTTAATGGTTCAACGATTACAATTAAAAAAGAAAAAGAAAATTTAACAATATCAACGAGAAATTGCATTTATTTCCATGCAAATAAATATAATAATTGATAATTTCAATAACAAAACAAAACAAAATAAAAATCGTTCGAATATCTCGATAGATGCTAACAGCAATAAATCACCAACTCAACACAGGACGATAAATTGCCGAGATAATTGCCGTTACAAAATAATAACCGACACGCACTGACATCATGAAAATCGTAATTAAGCCGTATACACAACAACCCGTATACGCAGCCCGAAACGTTAATTGAAGTTAAATAAATCGTAACGAGGGGGCACACTATACATCCGGCCCGAGTCGCGGAAAAGCCCGCGTCCGCGTGAAACATCGCTCATTTATACATTTCGAAATATTCAAAATTTCGCGGCGGTGAAGGTATACACCATTAGCCCCAACTCAAAGCATCCAAAATATCACGAAATTCATCTATCCTAAGCAACAAAGCAAAGAATAACAGCAAACTCGCGTGCAAAACGCCTCCTCTCGTGTTCCTAAGTACCGCAGCAGCGAGTCTCTAAATAACGCGCGCGACGCATTATGTGCAGAGTAGCAGCTCTCTAGCGTTTATATAATAACGGGCCGCGACAATTCTCGCTCGCCACGCATTGTTCTTTACTCGTATAACGTCGTTAATTCCGTGTGACGCGCTCATCAACGTGTCTCTCCGCTTTCCGCGCTACGCACTCGCCGACAAAATTTCATACAGACGGACCAAGAAAACAAAAAAAAAAGAATAGAGCTCGAGAAACAAACGTGGAAGCTGCCCCGCATAGAAACGTATATATTGCGCGAAGAGAGTCGCCGAGGCAATTAAAGCTCGGGATACGCAACCCACTGTCGCTGCGAGGGCGTCGCTAAGCCGCCTATTGCTATACAGATATTGGGTTATATAGCAAAATTAAATGGAGAGAGAGAATAAGATGCTCGTGCCTCTCTCTCTCTCGTTCTCCCTCGTAAAACTTTGACATCGCTACGGCCTGTGCGTGTCTGTGTGTATGTGTGTGTGTGTGAATTACACTAGGGCACGCGTGTCAGCGTGCATTACAAATCGCTGTATCCTTTCGCGTTAGTCTCGCTTCTCTCTCTCTCTCCCTCAAGTAAGTATACCGCTACAGTGGCGCACGGCAGCGGGCTTTTCTCCGTATGCCGCTGCTGCTGTACACTTGCATTACTCCTCTCAAACGGCTGCTGCTTCATGCTCCGATTCGCGAATACATCAGTTATGCGCATAGTTAAGACTCGCCTATATGTATACGAAAATAAAGCGTCTACCAACCGCTTCGACTCTTATATTGTATATGTATTATACGGGCGTTTGCTATACGGTTGTACGATTGATTTGTTGGGGGTGGAGATCGCGGACCAAAGCTGCTCTTTGTGGGACGAAACAAAAGATGTGTCAGTGTGAGCGTAATCATTTGTTCACCGCATTGATTAGAAACGGATTGTGATGTTTGCGTATTCGAGAATATATATCTGTTTTCGTTTGACCAATCTTACTATCTAATGGATGTTATATTGTAAGCCTTATAACTACAACCGCGAGGGCCAAGTTCGAGCGTTAGTACAGTATTGCGTTACAGTTCCAGTCGTGTTCTTCCTCGGAATAAATACACCAACTATAAGTTTACAGGGTTTCGCGTGGCTTCGCAACAGTGTAATTGTTGTAGAGAATGAAGTAAGCTTATTACAATAAGTATAATACTGTCGGATGTAAGGCAAAGTCTGACAGTTAAACAGCTTACTGTATATGGATATACAGACAATTGTTACAATCACGAATGAGACAAAGCGAACGAAACTACGACTGTAAAACTGTAATTTATTAAACAATGATTTTCCGATTAAAATAAAATAAATATCAAGCTTTAAGTAGACACTTCAACAGTTTCCAAATCTTTCTAAATGTTAATTAGACGCTTTCGCACGAACGCATACGTACATCCAGAGGCCTTAGCGAACACGAGTAATCCCTGACAATTAAATGGTTTAAAAGGCAAAATTCATTATGCATACGATCTTAAATGATTTTCCGTTTGACTAATTTCCATAAACCTGTCTGGCAGTTTTCAAGTGGGCGGCGACGGCGGCAGGGCGAGGCTTCGGCTGCTCCTAACTCGCGTGTCGAGAGAGAGAGAGAAATGCAGAAGGAGAAGCGGCGCGAGCTAGAAACGTCAGACAGATTTTCCACAATAATCCGCAAGGAAAAGGAATGACTTTCGTATTTATATTGTGCTTTCGGCTCTTAAACAGAACCTGCCGTACGTCCTCTTGCAGCTTTTAAAAGTCACCTGCTCTGTATTTAACGCGCTTCTCGGCGCAAAATGAATTTTCTCAAGATCTACAGAAAAATAGAGAAACAGGAGGTAGTATAATGGCGACGAAAGCAAGCAATACAAGGGGGGGGGGGAGGTGACATTTATAGTTATACGAAGGTACAGGCGTGCACGCGTGGCCTTTTATTGGACGGAAAACGAGGGAACATCAGTGCTTAAGTGTATCGTAAACTTCGTAACGACGAATCGACAACTTAAAGCGCGCGCACACTCACAACCCAAAGACATTCTACATGTCTCTTTGGGAAAGTCACTTAAATCAGAAAATCCATTTACTACGGGATAGCAGAGAGAGAGAGAGAGAGAGAGAGAGAGAGCGTCGCGTTTGCACAGACAGACGCGCGCGCATCCAACACACACGAAAATAAACAGGCAAAAGCTTCTTTAAGTGTAGTCCCCGAATAAAATTCCACATATATTCGAGATACATAAATCATTCCAGCCAGTGGTATTGTATCTACAAGAGCGAAAGCCGAGTGTATAGTCGTCGCAACGCGTATACGTACTTTTTTCTTTATCTCTCGCCCGCTAACGTCGTCACAATTACGCGCCACTTTGGGAAAAGAAGAAAAAAAATAACACTTTCTTGCACCGCCGATTTATCGTCGCGAATTGACATAAAGAGGAGAAAAACGGGCGAACGCAAAAATTTAATGCCAACGACGTGCTCGCTACATACACTTTTTTCCCATTAGTACTTGGATCTGTTCGAATGAGTTATGGGTCTGTGGAAAGAAAGATACATTTCTCATCGATATTATTTGTTTTCGGATGTACAAATTACCTTTTTATTTGTTTTGTTCTTCGAATTGAAATCCCTGTATCCCCTTATCATTCAAGTATTGAACAGACACAAATTAAACTCGAATTAATCAATGTAAATACTTCACTTCTCCTTTTCGACGTTAAATCATTCGATGTTTCTCAAAGTACATTCGAAAGCTTTAAAAATAACCGAACGAAATAAAACTATCCATTACAGACACACTCCCAAAGAAGTCCAACTTCATTAGGCCGAAATCCACGCTTACGAATTCCGAAGCATCCACTTTCCGAACTCGAAAACTGCCTCACCTTTAAAGCCCCCCCCCCCCCCCACACACATACACACAGACAGATACGCAGAGCCATCAGGCGAGGGATACACAAGCCCGCGAGCTAGATTGATTTTCTCTTGGAGCTTATCTCTCTGCGCAGCGAGGAAGAAGCTACTTATATACATAGTGTATACGCTAACCGAGAGAGGCAGAGAGAGAACGAGCGAGAGTAAAGGCCAGCTTCTTCTTTCTCGAAACGAAGAAAAGGAGCACGAAGAGTGAGAGAGAGAGAGAGAGAGAGAGAGAGAGAGAGAGAGGAGAGAGCCGCCTGGTGGGTAGCCTAAATTCCCGTATTCCCGGAGCATCGCATAAAATATGCACGTCTCGGTTAGACGAGTGGCTTTCAACGAAACTCATCGCCCTCGCTCTCCTCCTTTTTAGTCTTCTTATTTCGCGGGCCGAGGCTTTGTATGCGCTGTTACACGATGTGTGTGTGCCTCTGCCGCCGCATCCGCCGCTATCGCCACGTGCACCAGGAGCTAAGAGAGAAAATTGAAGAGGCAGAAGGAAGTGTTTGGACAAGGGACATACATGCTGTTTTTTAAGAGCCGTGCAGGGAAAAAAACGAGGTTGTGCATGCGAGCGAGAAATAATTGTTAGACGAGCGAACGACTTGTAATCTTTTGGCTATTAAAGCCGCAGAGCTTATCGGGCACAAGAGCTTCTTGCTGCGGTTCTTCCCTTGCAGTTGTCGAAAGTGTCCGCGACTGCGGCGGATGATTTTGCCAGCTGGTGGCTGGAGGAAATAGTTACTGATGTTTGGGCTGTGTGTTGTAAGAGAGAGAGAGAGGGTCTTTTCTTTATGAGGAATTACGTGGAAAAGCTTCGCGGAAAGGCTTTTTCGTTGCGAAATTAAATAAACTTGAATGTATTACGAAGATTCCTTTTTGAGATACTTGGAAAATATTTAATATCGTTGCGATGAGAAGATATATGTTATAGTACGGTTGAACCGGCGAAAAAAAGTTATTCTGTGCTAAAAGTTGAAACTAGAATTTTTTTGAAACTTTTTATCTTGAAACACATGCTATCTTTCCCATTATAATCTTAATGGTTTTATTTCGACTAGACAATGGCTTTTCAAACAAATAATAGATGAAATAATTATGATTATGATAAATAGTTATACATAATCTAAGAATTATTTCATTTTCATTTCAATTGTCGAATTGCTAATATATTTGCTTTAAAAAGGGGCTGCAATATGAAGGAAACGTTATTTTCTTACGTGGCAGAATTGTTTAGGTGCAATTTTAAAATGTATGTATATTAATCCGGGCAGTAATAAATTTTGAGCGAATCATCAATTTCCACATATTCTGCGTTTCTCCAGCCTTGTTTACATCCTTTCTTTGATAAAATATAAAAGGTAGGAAAGACAAGAATTTATCGCGCTACAACATTTATAACGATAAAAGTCTTCTCATATAAAAGAAAAAGAAGATCTATATAAGAATCGAAAAGAATGTATGTCGATCCAGTAACATCAGAGGAATGCAAAAGAATGATCAAAGAGTATACCCATCCAACAAGCGCTGGAAAGTACAAATTTTCAGTCGTCATTTTCCAAGCTCCCTTTATCTCTCGAAACTAGAAAAATGTTCTCCTGCAACAATTACAGCTGCGCGCAAGCCGAGGAACAAAAAAAAAAGATTCAACAGCAGATATACCTACACACGACACGTGAATAGTCGTCTGTTGGCGGCAAAAAAAAAGTACGGAATTTTTCAAAAGCTCGCGAGGCGGGGTTTTTTTATTCTCGAAAAAAAATTGTTCGCGCATGTGGAAAAAGTGCACGTTATAGAGCCGCAACTCAGCAATATGATATTTTCTCGAAATTGACGCGACTCTCGGAGTACTTGCACAAAGCTCTTTATGTCTCTCTCGAGATGCGCGCATACACCACCGTCATATACATACCGAACGATACTAAGGAGTCGGAAATTTATGACGCTCCTAAACGTCGTGGCCGCGCGAACTTTTGTTTAGCAGCGCTGATGCATGCATTTGGTGTGGGGGATGAATGAATATCACTCTTTCCTTTCTTTTTTTTGTTCACACGGGTCGCCTACGGGTCTGCGATGATTATTTTTTTCCCCTCTTACTTGTCGCCGAGTCTTGAGAAATGAATCCCGGCTATATATGCACGTATATGGGTGCGTACGGGTCGCTACATTTATCAAGAGCAATATGGTGTACTGTGTGAAATTTATAAAAAAAATTGTTTGTCTCCGAATCGATTATTGTACTTTGATGAGGAGATTTATCTCGCTTACGCTCTGTCTCTGTTGCTGTTGTTATTATTATGCTTTGGGAGCGGATGAAATATCGGACAGGACAGGCCGCGGAGTGAAATCAATGATGAAGATTGAATATTTGGCTGGAAATTGGACGTCGCCGAGATAAATTGTGTTGTCGCGACTGGATCCGCGCGATGTCAAATAAAAGGGAGAAAATACGTCTTATTGGGTTTTCAGATCGCTCGATATGGGATTCGCGTATAAATGTTCAGTCCTTAACTTGTATCCTAGTATATGCTTTATCTCCTTTACATTTATGAAGCAATATGTCGTTATCGTTATATGAAAAGACGAACAAAATACCTTATATACGTATTTATACTTTTATGTCAAAAACACTAAAGTTTATAGTTATCCATAAATTTTTTTTACCAAAAACATCTTTTTCACAATTATTTTTAATAAAATCCGGTTGCAGTAACTATCGTTAAATCTTATATTTTTTGGAGGGGTAAAAAATGAAAAATTGTAAAATACGAGGTACGGTTCTGGGAAAAAAAAAATAAAAAAATGAGCTTCTTTATTTCAGTTACATCCAGCGAGAAAGTCATGTTTAAAATTATTACGTGTATGATTTATGTATTCATAAGCTTATATCATGAATAGAATTACTATATTATAAAACTAATTAACTTCGAAAAAATTCCTCCAAAATCCAAGTTTCAGATTACATTTCAAAATGCGAAAAATGCGTTTACAGGAAATATCGACAAATCAAATCGACATTGCAACAGTTCAAAGAGTATTAACTTTCTATTTCAAACTTATCTCAAGAACGTTGACCACATAAATGGAGTGAAAATCGCCCAAACTAAAACAATGCGAGTCTGTCGGTCTACAATTGGCTCACGTTTCCCGCATATCCCACCCAATAATTAACCTTCCCAGAAAAGAAAGCAAGCGATGTCCACCAGCATCTGGTGCTTCAAAGCTAACTGGTCAACGCACGTTCTCTCTCTCTCTCTCTCTCTCTCTCTCTCTCTCTCTCTCTCTCTCTCCCTCGAACCACACCTGCAAAAGGACAAACTCGAACCATCAACAAACACCAAAGCCGCAAGATTTTCTTTTTCAACTTCACAGTTCGCACAGACTCGTCCATCTCAACTTTGCACACAGAGAGGATGAAAAGATAGTCGGGATCGCAAAAGTGCCATAGGCTGTCACGGGACATTAGCATGACGTATTGCCGCTGGTGCCGTAAGGGCGAGAGTGTCGCGTATGGCGCGCGCGTGAATCGAAGCGCGCCCCCGGATAATATATACATTCGCTAAAGTAAGACCGCGCTGGGCCAAAATATACATCGCGATAGATATAAGTACGCGAGGCGCAACGAAGCTTTTATGACAAATCGCGCGACCGACTATACGCGATTAAGGCTAATTAAAGCGATTCCGACTATCGCTATAAGCTGGAGTAACAAAAGCTGCGTGGGTTAAGTTGTCTTCTGGATGGTTTGTATACAGTTTCGTTGCGTAATTGAGCTATAGATACGTTAATTCGCGGCAGTCGAAATAAAAGATTTAAGCGGGCTTACTTTGAACGAGTTCTTTTAATTTTTGGAAGTATAGGGTGCACGAAAAAAAGAGATTTGGAGGAGTACTAACGCGATTTGTTTGGTCGGCTGCGTATTCCGAGGAGAGTGCAAGTGTACCACGGTCTGAGAAGACAAATGCAATCTGCTTCGCGATTTAGTAATTATTGCCCCAAGTGACTCGAAAGTTGGCGAAATCCTTTACTTTTTTAATATTATTAAATCACAAGGTGTTTTTCTGATGAAAAGTTTTGTTCAGAAGTAGAACTTTCGCAAGTTCAATCGGAGAATATGTATAAGTATTGTAGCTAAGCTCGTTTCTTTCATTCAAACTTTTCAAGTTGTTCAGCATATCTGATCTTTTTTTATTCATTTATACATGAGGATGTGCGTCTGAAATTATCTGTGCATTAGAACAACAGTCATTTAGGCATAAAAGAATTTTCACAGAGTATAAATCTGCATTTTAAACTTCGAGCTTATATTAATAAAACTTGCAGAAACAAAATTTTAGTTTCCGCAAATAAAGTTGTAATTTTTTCATCGTTCACCTGTATTTATTATCTTTTTCAATTATCATCACAAAAATTAAGCATGCTCCTTTTAAATATTACGATAGTTTTAGAAGAATTCAACAAACTATTGAAGCTGGAATACATGAAATGCTTTTGAAGAGTTCCCATGTTTATTAAAATGAACAAACCTGCATTTCAATATAAATAATTAACGTCGGATAGTGATTTTAAAATCAACGTTACCCATCCAAACATCGACTCGACGAACTTCTTTATTAAACTCGTAACAATACCATTAATACTCTCCTTAAATACCTATATTTTGTTCTCTCCGAGAACTGCAGATGCTTCATAAACTCTCACTTCCACGCTATTTGTCAGTCGGTAAAGCATGTAAAAATAATTTTCACTCGCCACTTCACCGAGTATGAAAGTAGCTGCTGATGCTGCTCGAGAGAAAAAAAGAGAGAGAAAGAGAGAGAGAGAGAGAGAGAGAAGCTTCAGCTTGCAGAATTATCGACTACTTTTCAAGATTAATTGGCGCGCTCCTCGAAGAAAAATGAACGCATCACCTTCCGCGTAATTAATTATTCCCTCTCGCGCTCACCCGGGAGCCCACGGATCTATCCACGCGGACTACTAAATCTCGAGCTTTCGAGCTTTCTTAAATTAGCTCGACACTCGTTACTGCATATTTACCCGAGCTCCTTCTACACTTTTTAATTCTTATTAATGAATGCTATAGCTTCGACCATTTCTTTCCAGATTTTAATAATTTTGTGCTAGGTGCGAGAAAAAAGCAGCTTGAAACAGTGTATAGGACCTCGGACCATAAGTCACGTCGAATATCTCAATTTGACTTTAAGCTTTCCACGATGACGAGCGAGTAATTGATTAATTATCACGAAACGATAATAAATTTAGTCGCTTTCATCACTGCTGATTGAAAACGAAAAGTCATATTGCAACTTATATTACCAATAGAATATGAAAGAAAGATAATGAAAATTATTAAATGGCCTGATCCCTTTCAGCTTAAACGTCAAAACCTTATTCGTAAATAAGACAATTAGAAATCGCTCAAATTGAATAGCAGCGCCTATAGCTAAGTTAGCAGTATCCAATCTACAGATATGTTTCATGCCTCTCGGCGCAATTACACAAGCAGATTAATTTTGAAGCTCGCGATTCCAGTGTCTGTTCAAGAGAGAGAGAGAGAGAGAGAGAGAGAGAGAGAGAGAGGGAGACGACTTTTGACTGGTATAATTCCCGTTTGAACGAGGCGCAAAAAGGTTCGGGTACACGCAGACAGACGCGCGCCGTCTCTCATTGAAATTCATACCGCGAATTATCCGCGGCTGCTGTAATCGAGCCCCGTGCTTACAGAGATTATATACCACAATCGCTGCCATTCTAAATATATATGCTGCAACACAAGATAGCCGGGCAAAGCGGAAGATTAACAACAGAGACGCGCTTTCGGTCTGGGGCAACAATATGGATCTGCGACCTCCTCCGTGTATTTACATTTTCAGCTGTAGCTGGTTTTATCTCAGACACGAATGAGCCTGACAAATAAATGAATAAACAATTTTGGAAAACAATAAGCTAATTATTAAAAAAAAAAAAATTCTGGCTTATTTAAACTTTATTTATATGAATGAAGTATCCTAATAAAACGACCCTTTCGAATAAAAGCACCTTCGATCGGCCAATCCTCAACTATTTTAGAACAACTCTGAAGCATGAAACAGCAAATGCTACGCTTCACGATACACAATACGTATACATCAAAGCGCATCTATCAACAATCAAAAAACCATAAACGTTCTTCGAATTCCCGCGCAGTGTAGCCTTAATCAAGCTATATGTCTAGGTAGGCACCACACTGTTATATAGATCCGAATGGTGAAAACAAGAGCAGCAGACGAATTCCAACCGGTACATCAAGTTCTGAGACACGCGTAAAGTTGCTTGTGGGTGAGAGAGAGACGAGTATGTAAGGCCATATTACGAGGCACCACAGAAATGCTATACACCAGACATCCAATATACCAAGAGCTGGAAATTCCCCCAACGCGAGCACACATATATACGCACACCTATATATCTCGTACCTGAAATTATACCGCAATTTTCATGTGTACAGGTATACGATGTAGTACAATAATCCCTCCAGGTTGATATTTAACACGGCTATTTTCATGAATGGTGAGCGAATTTTGTGGACGACTTTCGACCTGGTTTTGATACACCATTACAATGGCTATTCTCTGCACTAAAGTCAGAACTAATTTGCATTGTACAATGATTTGGTAGTTAATAGTGAGGAATGAAAATTTGAGTTTACAATCTTGTCATTTAGTAATTGTGAAAGTTAATTTTTTTTAAATGTAAGCTAAATTAGTTAACATAATGATAGTTATTAAAAAATTTAATTTGAAGACAAAAAACTTTAACTCAATTGTCTTAAGTGACCTTTCGTTTTAATACAATTTCCTGTTTTCCTCGCAATGTAATTGGGTGACGCTGTAATTTTCGCTTATGTTCTAGCTTGACAAAATATGCAGTACCTCAGTAATTCTGACCTTCATTAATCATAAAAAAAAAATAAAGAAATTACAGAGATTAAAAAATGACCATGAGAATGGCCAGCATTTGGTCTTCGAATAAGACAAACAATCTATTACTACCATCCGAATCATTTAAAATATTGCTCATAAACTTAACCACGTGCACAAGAGACATTGGCACGAACTTTTAAAAATAGAACAGCTACCTATATAATTGCTATATTTATTACTGTTTAACCATTTATCAAATCGCTCCAGACTTTGGTAATTACTGGACTGAAATAAAAATATAATTCCCTCCACTGGCTCGCTTCATGAATGAATCCAAAGTCATTCCCTTCGAGTAGCCATAATTTTATCAGCATCCACACGCGTACTATCCCCAAGATCAGTCGCAATCCCAAAATGAACGAAATCCACAAAGGCAGCTACTGTCTTTCTGTCCTTATCCATCTCTCCCTCTTTCGCGCGCGCACACACACACACATACGCGAGACTGAATTATGTTCCACGCTTGCCAATAGCCAGGTATTCATTAACGCTAATTAATACAGCCCGTGTGTATTAATAGAATAAGCGCGGATGCATGCCGAGTACGCGCGCGCACACGAAAAAGAGCGAGTGAGAAAGAGAAATATGCGTAACGAGCATTGCGTTGTGTCGCAGGGGGCCTCTTCCTCTTTCTTTTTGGCGCGTAAAATACGATAAACAAAACAACGTATGCCAGAGTAGTGTATGACGAAGAAACAGCGATGTCAAACATACCGGAATTATATGTGTGTGCGGTATGATTCGCGTTAGCTTTTAGGGATGATTTATTAATAGATCGGGCGGGTGAGGCCGTGTCCCGACGATGGCCGAGTTCAGATTCATCAGGGGATTAGGGAAATGCCGCTCTGTTTTTCCGGGAATCACTGATATTTCGATCTTCCCGCGCTGCATTAGTATATCGGCTTGTCTACAGTTTCTCTCCGGGTATTAAAGGATTGTTGTAATGTGGCTGATGTATGAAGCGGTACAAATTGCTGCTCCATATTATAAAGAGATAGAAGATTCGGGGAAGAGTAAATTCAATTTTTGTCATAGTCAGCGAGTTGTCTGCGCGCGATCTTCGTATTTTCGTGTCCGCGACTGCGTCGGTGAATCGAGAACTGCAGAAACTCAGTTGAAGAGGACGAATTTGAAATTTCTATTTGAGAGAGGTGGATGCTATTTTCCCGACTGGACTTTTAGAAAAGTGTGTTTCATTCAAAGAAATACCAAGTATAAAATACGATTTTTTAATATGTATATTAATAAAACTTATGCCTCATGAAGTTAACTTAAAAAGTGAGATAAAATTGGTATGCTGTATATTGTTCATATAACGATTATTGAAATATAATTCTAGGGGTATTGGATAATTGCATTTGTTTTTAATTCTATTTTCATTCAATTTTAGAACGACGGGAAAAAATTCAATCCTATATTGATATTTTCAATCACATCAATCTGCTGTGTAGGTATGAACGAATAAAAAGGCATATTCAGATTTAATGGAAGTAATTAGCGGACATTGATGCTAAGTGTTTAATAATAATCGTCACGAGTTTTGGACGACTATCTGGAAATGCACTCTCATTAAATTCCGTCGTACCAGTTCATGCTGCTACCGACGAGTTAATGAGAAATCAAGATGAATCCAAATGTAAAAATCGATGAAAACGAGAACGTAATCACTGTATTGCAGATTAGTACCGCCATTTGTACTTAAGTAAATATAGTTTTAATTATCTGTACTTAACTCTGCTTTAGTGAATAGGGATATAATTTTTCATGCTTAACTGAAATCCAATTAAGTATTCAATCTTTATTAAATCTATTGTGAAAGACACGACTTTCTATGTATAAGGTAGAGTCATGTACGCGACCTTCATCCCCGTAACAATAGTTATTTAGAATGAAGTTTTTATCTGTCTTAACTATCCCAAGCTCACAGTTAATCTTAAATTAACAAATCGATTCACTGAATCTTTTTCAGTCAATGAATATTCACTATTGCAGAGATTTTTCACCGGTTTGAAGTTACATGTATCATAGGTAATCTTGAATTAATGAACCTCACTAATAATACCTTAACAAAAAAAAACGATTATTTCATACACACATATTACATGCAAGAATTACACGTTGTAATCAAGCATCATTTAACAATCCTTATAAAGGATTTCGAGCGAAAGAGAAAAAAAGGAACAGCTGCTAATTACACAGCATCCGTTAATTAAAGATTTTAATTTGTACTGTCCCGCATCGAATAAGAACTGCAAATATACAGAAAAACCAATCTTCCTCTCTTTGTGTACATACTTTGAAGTATGATGGTAATTTCACGATTTTAAACCTTATATATTGGTTTTGATTATATTAATTGACAATATAAGCTAAATATAAACATCAATAAGATTTAACAAATAATAATCATTTAATTAAAATCGTCATACAAAACTCTAACGATTTCCAAAACTTTATTAGTCCAACTTGTCGAAAAGCGACCCTTGTACCTATATATATAATACGGCATAGAACACGTACACGTCGGAAACTCGGCCGTGTATGTAACGCTAATTAGAAGATAATAATTTAGCACTCCATAAAGCACTAGCATACGCGCACCAGCGGAATCGGCCGCTGAGTCTTAATTAAGATCCGTGATTGATCGCCCTGCTCTTTACGGATATCACACTTACGTATGTAAGCATATATTTAACGAAATTTATAGACTCTCGATTTTTTCCGTTGGTATAATAATAACGTCGACCGTTTTTCGAATTGTATAATAATAACCGTCGGTTTGGTGATTGCGAAAGAATGCACAAATTTTTATTCGATCATTGCACTGCGTAAAAAAAACTACTTTCAAACTTTAGGTATAATCATACTATTGTAATATATACTTTAAAAAGTTTGAAATGAAATGATATAGTACTTACAAATATGCATGATTTTCTCAACACGTGCACATTTGTAGTAAGTCTATTAAGTACTCGTAAGTTGAATAATAAACCATTGTAATTCAGGCTGTACGTTTTACTCAAGTCAAATAAAGCATTTTGCGCAACGCTAAACAGGTTAAAATACATAAATTTATTGCGGTAACCCAGTTTCGTTCTACTAAACGATCATTTATATAGTGTGCGCAACATTAACCGAGTTGAACTATATACATTGTAATTAATTAATTTACATAATTCATGCTATTTATATATATATATATAACTCATGTTAATGCAGGCCAGCCCGCAGCATTCGCTTTTTATTTTGTGTGTATTCGATATGAAGTTAATATCCGCGTGTAAACCCTTTTGTTAATTTATCAATAAAAACCAGTGGACGATCGATTCAAATTAACTGCATTCTGGTTCCGATGAGTTCACATCGTCGGTCAAAAATTGGTGGTACAGCTTTTAAAGTGTTCAATGTTTTTCAATATAACAGAATAAATTTTATTTAATCGTGCGCTTAATTAGATACAATGAACACTACAATCTGATTGATAAACATGAATCGCTGCGAGAATTAGTATTTTCACCTCTATTATATCAAATAATACAATCGCTATACCTGTAATGAAATATTCAAACTCTTTTTATTTTATGCATTGTTTACTTCCTGAATTTTTTGGAATACCAATTTCATTTCACTAAATTCATTGTACATAACATTATTCTGATAAATGTAATGAAATAAGTATTTAACGAGCTAAATGCATACTCTGACAAACTACGTTTCTAAAAGAAAAGAAACCTCTTATCTTTAACAAATGAACGAATTCTATTCCAAACAATTAACTCAGTAAATCTCTTAACATCTTCGCAAAAGCATCACTTCCAAAATCTCTATATACATACGCAATCTCATTTATCCTCGCTATTCAACAGCCTCCTTCGCACGTCGACCGAAGCACTCGCAACGTTCGCGTACATCCAGACCTTTCGAAAAAGCTATATATACAGCACTTTTGTTGTCTTCGCCTCTCGGCGCTGCGCCGTACTTTTTCGAAACAAAAAAAAAGGCCAGCGCACGTAATCCGCGGTACTTTCGTGGGCCCTTTTGCAATGTGTATACCGTTAAGTAACGCCAATACGTCGGAACAATACCGTATGCGGGCCGTTACACGTCGTAACTTTTCGCCGGTTGGAATAAAAAAAAAGAGCGCTCTTCCACACACAAAAGGGGAGCGAAGCGCGAAACGTTCAGCAGCGGGTGGTGTGTAGATATACATACAGTTTCGATCCATGGAATCACCAGACACGCCGTGTGCACTTTATGCGCGCAACTGCTGTTAAACGCAATCCTGTCCGGCCATTGTGAAGAGACAAAGGGAGAAACAGCCACACTTTCTCTCTCTCTCTCTCTCTCTCTCTCTCTTTCTCTATCTCTCGTTTTTTTAGAGTAGCTATTTATTTTGGAAGTTCGCGTCTTTTTTCAACGATAGTCGGTTTTTTTTACGGGCCTGATCGTTATCAGGTTATCGATTACGTATACTTCATTTGGAGTCTGACACAGTTTACAAGTTGAAAGGTTAATTAAAAATATCGGATGGGAAAGGAAAAATTTTGACGAAGTCTTTTTCTAAGCTTTCCAGGGAAATCAATTTAATTTAGATTCTGTACTTTATTTTTAAAGCGTTTGGGTTGAGCTATAATAATTATCAATATTATTGAATTTTCAGGTAAAGGGCAACATACTCAGCATGATTATATGGTAAATATAGAAAGCAAATTCTGAATAGGTAAAAAGTATACAACGAATTTTATTGGAATCTCATCACGTAGAAGATGTTTATACAAGACATGAATATGTTATTTAGAAAAAAAGACGTAAGAGCTCCATGAAACAAGATACCAAATTAAAAACATTATTACTGAAATAATTACCTATATGTATTAATATCGAAAAAATTACGTAAATCAATGTTGACTTGCAAGTTTTCAACTAAGAAAATATTTGCTAAATTTTATACCAGATCTACTCGGCATTGACTGTCGTAATTCTTAAAGGAGATATTGTACGAGCTACGGCCATAAGCTTTATTCAATAAAGAAAAATAATAATTCGTTTGGCTTTTTATAATTTTAAAATTATTGCAAACTTTACACATAACAGAATTAATAATGCTCTTACACACTGTCCCAATAGCTATAACATCTATCTTTTATCGATAAGGATCAAGATCATCCAAAGCTCAATGTTACAATAGCATTACATTTATATAACTCATACCAGTTAAGCTTCCATTTACGCATTGTCTCTACAGGAAATCAAAACTATAAAAAAATCTAAACATCCTCGTACCCCATTCAAACTTCCAAAAAAAAAGAAAAAAAAAGAAAATATCTCTATTCTCAGCCGCGTGCGTACGAGCAAAGGCAAAAAAGAAGAGAAATACACAAGGAGAAAAATTTCCGAAAGCAGAACTTTTAATGGCAAAAGAGCGTAGATAAAAATCACGTAAATCCCTAAAGTATCCTTGGCGCATAAACGGCAATCAGCGAAAAAGAGAGCTGGAGAGCGAAAAACGACGATTTCCCCAACCGCCCCCCCTGTAGCTTCCATCATTTTTTCCCCTCGCACACACACACACACACACATATATATATATAACTCATGCATAATTCATGGAAAAAATAGCCAACCTCACCCTGTATGCGTTCTACACTATAAACACCAGCGGACCACGACACATCACCCCCGCAATCGCAACTTCGCTTTGGAAAATTTTTCAAACCTCATCCTCTCTCTCTCTCTCTCTCTCTGTCTTTCTATGCAGGATGGAAAACGTTCGGCTGATGCCGCATCTCGCGATCGATTCCCTCTCGCTCTCTTTGCAGAGCAGTAAGTATAGAGAGAGAGAGAGAGAGAGAGAGTCCCTCGTCGCTAGAATGACCCCGCACGAATGAAATCGGAACGCTCGAGGCAGAGAGAGAGAGAGAGAGAGAGTAAATGAATCTGCGAGTTTGTCACCGTGTGCGTGCATGTCGACGAGATATTACCTCGCTCGGCTGGCACAGCAGTTAAAGACAAAAGAGGAGAGTTAGAATTGCGCGGCGAACAGCAGCGGCGGCAGTATAGCAGAGTCAGTACATAGTATATACCACCCCGAGCGCGTGTGAGGCGCGCACACTGTAAACATTGGCTGATTTTAGTAGTCGTTGAACCAACGGCGACGAATGCGGGACTGAGTCCGAGATAAATTCGGCTTCTCGGAACGAGAGCTCCGTGTATGCGCCGAGAAGTGCAGGGAGCGAGGACAGAGCGACGGGGGAGAAAGAGATAATGCATGCCGGGGTGAGATACGTGGCTTGCATGCGGATTTAGATGTTTGGACTTTTTGGCAGTGCGAGTTTGATCGTTGATTCGGCGAATAAAATGGCGGGGGATGAGATTTTTGTCTGGAAGGCATGCAAATTTATATATGTATAGTATGAGTAGCCGTATCCTATAATTAAATTTGTTCAGTATTATGGAATCAAATATCGCGTAATTATGTTGTGCCTATATAAGCCCATATAAGCCGAAAGATTGTCGATAAGAGTCGATGTATCGCTTCATTATAATAGTCAATATAGAATATATTAACATTTTGACAACCCACACTTTTAATTATATCTATGGTATGACTTGTTCAAGAACAGCAATAAATTATGAATGGTATATTATGCACTTCTATTAATAATAAATTTTAATACCACCTAATTAGTAAATTGATTTATACTTAACATTAAAGAATATATCTAAATTAATTTAGTATCAATTAATGAATCATTGATAGTACTCTTTTCTTGGATCTGCGATTTTAAAGCTAGATTCCCTGAAACGAGTCGAGATTTCCACTTCAATCAGGAATACGCTAGACGAAACGCTACGCTGAAATCTCGTTCTTTAAAACGATGGTCCCACTGTATTAAATCCTAAACGCGATTAAAATAAATTACAAAAATAAGTGAGAGAAAACATACATGGAAACAAACTAATTAATCCTACTAATATATACTGTTCGTAATTAACTGATATTTCAAAAAGTACGAATGAAATGCTGTAATATTTTATATACTAAAAATGTTCTGCGAAAAACTGGTGAACTGAATTTCGACGCAAAGAAATTAATGATTTTCCATTAAAAGTAAAGTACATCCATTATACCTCGGCTTTCCGTATCCACAGTACTAACTCGACTGCGAAAGAAGGGATAATGCAATGTGCAAAAATCAACAATATTTAAAGGAAAATAAAATGCACGAGCGTACGGACAAACTTTACAGCCTGAGATATTAAACATATCTTTATGCAAACTCTCACCGTAAAGTACGAACTTAAAGTTATATGAACGAAACAGGAGTATAGAGAAGAATAAATACGAGAAATATGTGTGTTTCCAGATCGAGTCCGTAAAAGCTCGCGGGGATCTCTCGTTGAAATGTTGGAGTGAGTCGTTCGGAGGACACACGCTTTATGTATGTCGCTTGTATGTATATATATATATAAGCGCAGCTGCGCTGTCGATACCGTACAGGTTACGTATGCATAGAACTAGGAATTTCTTTCCCCCGCTGATACTTTTTTCATGTACATATATAATATGTGCACTTAAAGGCAGGAAGGAGTTTTTAATTTTATTGTTTTACAAAATACGGCGATAAAGTTTCTCTGGGTTTTCAGGGGGAGGGGAGGGGGTGGGGAGTGTGGAGCCGAGATTTGTTTCGGGTGATTGACTGCCACGGATATACGTTTATCTGGGTCAGGTCAGCCTCTATTTTTTCCTACCACCTTCCACGGTTTGATTATTTTGAGGATTAAGCTTGTTTTTCTTTCATCAAAAGTTTCGGGGAGGGGAAATAGTTCGGCCGCTAGTTTAATGAGATTTCGGTCGGATCATCCGGATAATTACTATTGGTATTGCGTTTAAAAGTTACCCTTTTTTCTATTTGTTATTCTAGATTAGATCAAAGTACATTATTCTCGTACTCGCATAAACAGATAATTAATTATGAATTGCATATTAGTCCCATTAGTATACATTTGTCCATAATTTAAAGAACATTTTAATAAACACTTTAAAAATTACGTATTGAAACTTATCCGTCGGGGTCAATATGTAATTAATTATGACTCTGTGAAACATATAAAGCATTATCAAAAACAAAATATTTCATGCGATGTGAAACTATTTCTTCTCTTATTCAGTAAAGTAGGTCTTCCATGACTTTAACGCTTCTTAAAAGATTAAAAACTTAAAAGCCTTGAAAATTATTTGGTGAGAGCTTCTTACTTTAACGCAAAGAAAACTTAAATGAATATTTAAAATCAAATAAATGAGATAGAGAGAATTGTCGAGAAATATGGAAACTATTAGATTAGCGGAAAAAGTGTAAAGAAAGTAATATCTATGCAAATTGAAAAAAAAAAAATAGCAACTAATTCAGTCATATTTTATTCAGAAATTCATTCGAAAAAGGGTAGCTTTATGAAAGATAACTCGATGCAAAAATTTTTATTTAATTGCTCTGAAAGTAATAAAGTGCAGCGTAGCTCGATTCCTACTATGTACTTCTGCTGTAGTATTTCTAAGAAAAACTTTTGATATTACAAAAGTTTCATTCTAAAGCAAAATTATGTGTTTATAACTTTCTGAAAAATCTAGGTAGGATAGCATATGTTTACTACATACGTAGCAAATAATGTTAGACTGAAAAGGACAAAAGAATTAAATATTACAAAACATAGAAAATAAAAGAAATAAATCTTTATATTATTTTCAATACCGATACAATAAAAAGTGTATTCAATTATTTATCTTTTCCTGAGCTTTTATGAACGCGGTTTCAGGACCGAAATATCGTGAATTTGTCATTTCCTTATTTGGCAAGCTTACTAAGATTTCCAGTGCAGATATTAAAGGGATAAAACTTTTAAAGAGATAAAGAACTCGACATCCGTTGCATTTAAAAATATCCATCCACTGCACTTGTTATACACTGTAACGTTAATATTTCACTAAATATACGCTTATTGTTCTGGTAAGATCTCCTTTCTATATTATCGATAAATTTTCTCCATAACGTTTCACGCCGAGAGCGCCATTAAAAAAACTGTTCGTAAACGCTGTCATCGATCGTATCCAGCTAAATAAACCGAATGTCTCATCCGCACGCGGAATTCGATGCATAACTCGAAAAAAAAAAAGAAAAAGAGAGCAACCCCCATAGCCTAGGATTCAAAGAGTGCATGCATATATAAATTTGATCAAAGCCCGGAATTTTCCAGTATCCGATTCAATCACTTTAAGTCGTCGTGGCTGAGCGAGCAAAGGCCACCTCGACATAGCATTACGAACTCCTGAGTAACATACCCCGATATCTCGGAGCGGAAAGAGAAGAAAGCAGCTAAAGACGAAGCGACGAGCTATTCGAGCGAGCTTAAGCGAGCAAAGAACAAAAAGGAGAGAGTGAGAGAGAGGACAGTCGCGGAGGGGAGTCAGAGTAGAGAAGAAAAAAAGCCAGAGGCGTCGGTGGCGTCGAAAACAACATTTTGAAGATTAGCTGTCGGTCGTCCGGTCGTCGTCGTCTCTCCGGGAGCTATTACCGGATTGTTCTATGAAAGAGGAGGAGCTCGGACAAAGAAGCGAGTAAAAAGTTGCCACTCGCGCGTCAGAGAAAGAGATAGAGAGTGAGCGAGCGTGTGTAAATGCTGCACACACACGCTGACTCGCGAGATTGCACGCACAGGGCGATCGCGTAGTATCGAGGGAGAGTGGATGAATCTGGGATATGGCACCAAACTTTTTAATTTTTCGATCCACTCGGCATGTTTCATGATTCTTTGGAGATTTTGGTACTACCAATTCTATGGGGTTAATGTACAATTATAAGTGAATTCAGAGCATAACGATTATAATCTTTAGCAAAAATAATACTAATTGTCAGATCTAAATAGAAAAATACCAAATAAGTATCTCAAATTACTTCGTTCACCATTCAATAATATCGAAAGTGTTTTCCTAAAACTAGACATATTCATAAACTTTACATTTATCTGAAATTCAGTGATAAAACACATCACTTCGAATCAGAACTTTGTTCAACAATCAACGGAGTAAACGTCAATTATAAAGCTCATAACAAAATATGCTCAGGAAAACGATGTTAATTAACATCGATCCTCGGTCTAAAAACCACAGGGTATATCAACACATCAAGCAGAGCGAGAAATGAACCTTATATCGCCATTCCGCTCTAGCGATGAAGTGGCAATTTCCCTCGAACAGGATTAAGGGGCCTCCTACTCGAGCTATATTTTCTGATCACCCTATACACCAGCAGCAACCAGCAACATCAGCAGCAGCAGCGGCGGCGGCGGCAGCGAACCGTGGAACTTAGACAAGGAGGCGGGTATGCGTCCGTGTGTGCGGTCTATGTATAGAAAACGAGGGCCGGGCCACGGGCATGTAGCGAAATCGTGAGAGAGAGAGCCACACAATGTCACTCAGGCTTGACAAAACTCATTAATACCGATCTTCGTAATGCGCGCGTCGCGCGCGCCACTCAGCCTCCCCAGACGTTGTTTCTATACGCTTCGCGCGACAGAGACACTGTATACCGAGAAGTTGGGATTATGCGAAGAGAGAGAGACGCCGAGATTGGTAGCGATAATCTATGTTAGGCGCGAGTTTGCTTGCAACGCTTCTGGTTATTGGGAATTTGGCGAATTCTATTTTGGGTTTGTTGAGACGGATTGATCGAAGCTATGATCTCGCACTGATAGGGATCCGTTTGAAAAATTTGCCGAGCTTTCGTTTTGCGAACTTGAACCTTTGGGAAGGGGGGAAATGATAAACTCGAGCGTGAAGACAAAATGGAGAAAGATTGCGTTTGAGACTTGCTGTAGATTTTGAAAATTGTACGCGTTCGAGATTAAAAGGGAAAATGTTTCGAATGTTGATGTAAGAGCAATTCGACGATGTACTTATATGTATACGATTTTCAGTGCGTTGCTTTCAATGGGCACTGAAAATATACGAGGGCAGAATAACAAAAAGTAGCAGTATGCGATATTGGCCATCCTGAATAGACTCACTACTAAATTACCGCAGCTTTTGCTTCACCAAATTTATGTATAGACACGTCGCGAATACCAAAAGGAATTTATCCACGTACTAATGGGTTGCCAATCGATTAACACACAATTTATCACGCTAAAAAAACAACTTATTACAGATTCGACTCAAATCCATTTACAGCTTTTTTTTGCCAAGGCGCGCACTGATCACAATTTCAATCTACTAATCAAAGTCAAAGCTCACCGTATCGCAAGCCTTTCAATTTCATCTAAAATCTATCAAGTATATATAAGCCAGCGACAATCAATCACTCCCCCGGCTCTTAAGAATTAAAAAATATCGCCAACTAATATTTACCGGTATTCCCGTCGAAAAGCTCATTTTTCACGCCGAGACCTCCCCGCGCGCGCAGCTCATCTATTTAGACACAACAATCGGTCCGAGAATCTAGATACTCTCCTCCTAGGAACCAGAGATAGAGAGAGCAAAAAATCCGAGTATAAGAGGGCGAGAGGGAAGAAAAAAGGGGGAAGCAGCAGCTTCAAAAGGGAGAAGGAGGAGGAAACGAAAAATCCCAGGGCAACGACGGAGACACGCGAGATAGCTCCCTTTGCTTTTTTCTCGCTCTCTCTCTCTCTCTCTCTCTCTCTCTCTCTCTCACTCACTCACTCGTTCGGCGAAGCTGGCGCGCGTCAGCTGACGTTTACAAGGATTTATAACCGAGCTCGTTAATCGGCGTTACTTGGTCGCCAAGCCCGAGGTCGTTTAGCGACGAGGTGGCGAAAGCCTCGTCTCTGCGTATGTATGTGGAGCTTATATTATAAGGATATATACTGAGTGGGTGGGCGCGACTCGAGAGAGACAGAGAGAGTGGAGTGTGCGAGGTTAACTGCGGGGGGATGAGCTGTTAGGCGACGAGTGAGTTGTTCGATAATTATTGCCGAGGATGGAAAATGCAGATGAGCGCGAGTGCACGAGGGGTAAAGGGAAGAGAGAGAGAGACCCTTTCGAGATAATGAATTTGGAATTTAGTCGTCCTTGTTTTGATGAATTATTATTGTAACGGCGTCTATAGTTGGGAATGGACATTAAAGGAATTGTGATATATACTTGTTTAAGCGAATTAACGTGCTGGTAATGGCAGGTTAGAAATTGGCGTGAATAATTTCCACACTGATTAAATCATTCACTGAATTCTTTATATATACAATTTCTCGTCTAACTAAATTAGACTTGTCGCCATTGAAATTTTTAACACAGTGAACGGTTCACTTAAGATTATCCGCTTGAATGAAATTCAAGTAGAAAGCGAAATATTTAATTTTAATTTTCCGCGAGGAAGTAACTTGATTTATTCATTGTTATAAGTGTAACTACTTTATGTCTCGTTAGATGTGAAAGTGTATGATTACTAAATTAGAATTCATTGAACGATGTCGATTGTGAAATATATACAATAAATCTTAAAAGGATTCTAAAATATGTGACCTAGTGCGAAAGAAACAACTTCTGTTCATAATCGATTTTAAGATTTGAAATAAGAGCGAATGCTTGATTTACTTTTTCATTCGTAAGACGAAAAACTTATTAAATACCTTCTCGCGCTAATGTAGAAGTAATGTCTGTAAATAATGGAACGAATAAAACTTGCTGTATTAAGAGGAATTCCGGTGTATTGATTTATTATTTTTATCATAGTTCTCAGATGAAAGATTGCGTCAATTTAAATCGCATAAATATAAAATATCGTTCGTTTCACACGACTGATTTATTTGTTTTCCGCTAAAGTACAAATTACAACAAAAAAAAATCCAGATAATTAGTTGCCATTGCCTTGTAAACGACTTTAATATCGTGAGTTACGCATGGAACTTTTAAATGAAAAAGTTCACTTTGGCCCCCAAATCAATGCTCCATTTTTACTCTCATAATAGATTCGAAATCAATTAACGCGATATTGTACATTAAAAGCTGGAACCCCTGCAAAATTGCAAATGCTTCAAGTGACATATTTTTAACTCTTTTTGTTTGAGTTACTTTTCAATTAGCTTTCTTTTTCGGAGAAATTTCGACCTACATTTCGGCTCTAGGTCTTTAAGTTATACCCAGTTCTGGCAGAAATAACACAAACGGATTAAAATGTAACAAATAGCCTAATTTGCATGGAAATTGCTGCACTGGTCGCCCGGGACATTTTGAATCATTAATTCCGATATCGTGGATGTTGAAAATAAACATTTGACATAGTACCATCGAATTCAATTATCCAGAAAAAAAATCCACTTTTTCAGTTGCGCTTTTTTTTTCACCGCGCGTAAGTTTTTTCGGAATCCGCAATATTTTTATCGCAGTCGATAAAGATTAAAAAATAATAAAATTTCCGCTGAACAGACGAAAAAAAAATCATACCACTATAATAAAAGCGAGTGCATAATTCCAATTTTAAATTATGAATGCATCAAATGACGTTTTTTGCCGGTTACGCTTGTATAATTTAGTGTTTCCGGAAAAGCCAGAGCATATTCTATCAAATATTTTAATAACCTACTAAAGTTTCGCGAAAAAATAGAACAACTGAAGCAAAGGTAGTACTTTACATGGAGGATGGAATAGGAGGATTGGGATTGAGCCAGAAAGTGACCCAGAAAAAAAAGGGACCTGGGAAGAAGAAAAAGTCCGTAGCGCTCATCCCCCAGTATTGATAACAATAACAACTTCGAAGAAGATGGAGTTGGCACTTTAATGAAATTTCCCAGCGAACGGAAAGTTACTTTAGCCGTGGATATTTTTTAAATTCCCGTTCGTTAAAGTTTCCGGATCGCTGTACTGAGTCTTCAGAGAATTTTCCTGAAATTCCTCTACCATAATAAGCACGGAACTCTGATCATTATCAACAGATAAAAAATGCTTTCCATAAAAAAAATATTTAAAGCTCCACTCATTACTCTAAGGCTTTGAATTTAAAAGCATATCATGAATGAGCAGTTTCTAATTTTTTATTCCAGCTAAAGGCATTCATTAAAAACGTATAAAAAATATTCTGTGGGGAAGCTTAATTTATTTTTATTCAAAATGAGTCCAGGCTTTATAAACATTTTAAAAATTTTAAGGATAATACTAGGTCATCAATATTTTACCTTCGAGTTTCGTTGGATATTAGATTGATTTTACCACTAAGCCATTAATAAACTTTTAATAAAGTATTATTACCAAAACATACAACATTAGCATAATAATTGATTTTTAATATGCAGGTTGGACTAAAGCGAATCACACGAATTAAACTCGAAATTAAAAAATTTATCGTTTGTATTCTTCGTCGATAGGTACTTGTACATCTCTTATACCTCCTTAATGTGGTTTCAAACTCAATTCGAAACTTGAAAGAAAGGTATAGGATCTTATTTATTATTCAAAGTCATCGAAGCGAAAGTCCACTTTAGATTCAACAAAGGGGATGTTTTCACTTTATCTAGAGTGGAAATTTCTCTTAGGAATAGTTGGAGGCCATGAAAAAAAAAAAGAAAAAAAGGTTATATCGAGTTCGATTGCTATTCCGGCTACGGCTCGTGGAGGATAGTAATGTACTACAGGCAGCTTTTCCTTCGTCGGGGATTAACAAGGTATATATATGAGGAGGCCGTGCAAAGCAGCTGAAACTGCACTCGCGTATGTGTGTGTGCATCCCAGAGACATATACACGAACTGTGCACAATGATTACATCATAGCGGAAAATAAAAGCGTAAAATTGGAATTCCGTATACTCACCGCCGATAGGTTGAAACCTAGCCAAGGGGTCAGAGAATTGCCGTAGTCTGTCTGTCACGTACTGCGGAGAATCGGCATTCTGCAAAACATACAAACGGGACACCAGTTATTAGATTTTTCTTTCTTTTTTTTTTCAAAAACAGCGCAATTTATTTGTTTTTCTCATTTTTTTTTGTTTGTTTCTTTGCACATCAAAGCGTTTGAATGCGAGTGCAGCTAAATTGTTTTTGACAAGTTTGCATCTTGCCGTTGGCGTTCGTCGTTTAAAAGCTTTTTTCCGCTGTTTTCGGTTACCTCAATTTCGAAAAATATTTCAATGTGCCCGTAGAATATAATTTTAGCATATTTTTATTTTAGATCGAAGGGTCGTTTTCCAGGTGTTTATAAAATTATAGAATCGATAAAATAAAATTGTTCTTCGAAAAGTGCTAGAAATCGTTATTCCCTGCAATTGTCGTAATAAATATATTTTATTAAATTAAAAATGTATGTACTAGTTATACAAAGAGGAAATAATAAATTACCTTCGACAATTATTTTATTGGCTATTAATATTATTATTTATTATCTATTACATATATAAAAGCTAAGTAATAAATATAAAATATACGAAAATAGATTTTATATAAACGTTTTTATCAATCAATATAAGACCGAAATTGCAACAATATACGATTGAACTTTTACACGTTTGTTGGCCTCGAACTATTTTATCCATTAAAGTGAAATAAAGCTGCAATAATAAAAGCTCCGGATCGAAGCTTTTAAAATTTGCATATTTCCTTTTAAAGATTTCCAGGCGCGCTCGCAACTAAAAGAGTCGCTGAATGACATCCGCTTTTCGATTGATTTAATCGTACTTGACGCTCTATTCTTGTAGTCCTTCTCCCCCCCC
>UELV01086780.1:0-11324 GCA_900490015.1 Megastigmus stigmatizans | reverse complement strand
CCAACTTTGCGTTATATCGTAGGTGCGTACGTGAGCAGCGCGGGATGCCGACTATTTGTACACACCAAAGTAAGCGGGTAAAATTTCATATCGACTCCTTTCGTGTAATCACGCGCACCAATTCCTATATCCTATACCTATATGTACAGCTTTAGGAAAGCTTCCGTAACATTCGAGGACTATATTTTGTTATAAAGAAATATTGCCGACTGATTTGATTTGATTTGAACGATGACAACATTAGCTGGGCTGTCTTGAAAAATGCTTAGCGAGTCTCCATACCTGTACGACACAATTAAAAGTTTAGCCCTGCAAGGATAAAACTACGCATCGTATTTTCCGCCGGCTGCACCTTATTACATTTTCTTCCCCTCTCCTCGCGCCCACGTGAGCGCGGCACCGTAGCAAGCCCGGAGTAATGAAAATGCAAAACTGCTTCGTTAAAATTTGCCGCTGCACAATTTGTACCGCCGCGTATGCAACTTGAGATAAAAAATATACATGCAACCGGCTCAGAGTAGAGGATTCGCCACTGCCGACGCCGCCGTATACGCACCACGAGCGAACAAAATGTTATGGAGGCAAATTTATTTTAATCTGCGGATTAATATTTCATGGGGGATACCTATATTATACGCATCAACCAAGCGTTTTCGGAAAAATATCACTCTCTGTATTACCGCTATTCCGCAGAGAAATTTTTTTTCCTCTATACATATATGTGTGCCTTACGAAAATTTTTCCATAATGAATTTTTCTTATATACGAAAAGTATGTATATCTGCTTACATAAAAGTATAAAACCTTGTTGCTCTGTGTTTATAGTATATACATATACGAGAAAAGTCGAGCTTTCCCCCGTCTCGGCGAAACTTCTTTTTCCATCATACCTTGTTTATCCTTTATTTAATAAAAGTACCGTTTCAACTTTTAAATTAACTTTGATTCGCATCGATACTTATAATCCCTCCAAAACTATTATAAAAGTATACCGACGCTGCATCCTCCAAAGTATCTAGATTACAGTAGTTAATATCGCTCGGCTATATTTACAGATAAAAGAGCCAAATTAAACAGCAGATAAAAAGCTGTATAATACTTGACATGTCAACAAAAGAAGTCCGAGTCACTCTGTACCTACTCGCGAGAATCACTATTAATATCCTCCCGAAAAAAAATGAGAAAAGTTTATGAGCGAGAGATATTGTTTCGCTCGCGGTGTGTGGCTGTGCGTGTGTGTGTGTGTGGATTTTTGATATTAAAAAAACAATCTGGCCAAGAGAGAGAGAGAGAGAGAGCACATGTGCGAGCAGACCACTTTCCGAGGGACCACCTGCTACTGCCACTTTGGCTCGCATTCATGAAATAAATCACCGTAGAGGCGAGGCTCAACGTCTTGTGGGCTTTCACTCTGTCTCAGCCACCGCAGCCCGGCATCGCCCGACTATATACTTTTCTCCATCCTTTTTCAGCAGCGTCACCACGCCCCAGTCGCCGGAGCTCTTGTCTAGGACGTTTTTTCCGGTCTCGGGCGGCCTTCAAAATTAAAGAGCGATGAATAGGCCCTTTTTTCAACTAGCCGCAGATCGTTTATACGGCTTATACAACGAATTTCACGCTTCTCCGCGTGGATTCCGCCGCGTGTGTTTATGTCGCCAACTGCATTTCCAGGGAGGGGGTGGGAGGGAAGGAGGGGCGCGCGATGAGAAGGGAAAAAATCGATGGCTGATGTATCGAGTATACGTTTCGCAGCGTAAAAATCCGTCAATTAACTTTTTGAAATTACACAGGATACTTGACGTGTATGACGCGCGCAGTGTTGTTATGCCAAAGTGCTCCGGCGCGCTCGTTGCCCAGCTCAAATGAAGCGGAATCGAATGTTTTATTTTGCCCCGCTTTTTTCCATTCATGCAAATGAGCGAATTTCACACATCAGAGGTAATAATACGCGTGTATATAGGGTAACATTAACCGAACCGTTTTATTTTCCACTTCCACGCAATAATTACTCTTGGCGTTCCCTCATTACTTTTTTTGCTTTTTTTTTGTTGTTGTTTACTTTCATTGTTCTTTATTCTCTATTTACGTCCATAGCTCTCATTCTACTCTTCGTACCACTGCAACTCGACGATTCGTGTAATCGTGCACATCGGAAAAAAAACCCAGTATATCGATATGCGACTCGTATAATTTTCAAAATCATCGATGCTTTTCATTCCCGCGAATATATATAACTTCAAACGACAACTCGACACCCGCTCGGCAATCTCGCTCATCTACAACCGATAGACAACAACAAAAAACGTCAGCTTCGCGATAAAAAAGGCACACACACACGGGCAGGCGAGCCCATAATTCAAAGGCCTTGAAAATATTTGTCACTCGCTCGACGAATATAATTAAGCGTAAATATTGCGCTTTATCCCGCTCTCGGACTGTGGCCCACGACTCTCACTCGCACGGACGACATTAATTGAAGAATGTCGATAGCACGACATAGTGCATCGACGCACAGAGAGAGAGAGAGAGAGAGAGACATGGGAGTGCAGGCTAATGTAGGGTGGAGCGATAGGCCAGGTTTCGCGCTTGTTTTATCGATCAACTGGTGCGGGAGAGCCGTTAAACGTGTAGAGCCAGAGCTGCTGCAGCTCACGCGAGCCAAGCATCCGGGAAATTCCGGAGCAAAGGGAGAATTAATTTTCCGCGGTGATGCACGCGCGCGCGCTTATCTTCTCTCTCTCTCTCTCTCTCTCTCTCTCTCTCTCTCTCTCGCTGCTGTCATTTGCCGAATCGACGGCTCTCGCGCGCGCACTATTGCCGCGGTCTCGACACCAGAGAAAATTCCGCTGTTTTATCGCCAGCAGCGAGCATCGCGTCTGCCAGCGGTGTCTGTGTGTGTGTGTGCGTGTATGCAGTATATCGTCCCAGAGGGATAAGCCGCCGGAATTAGTGTCCTCGTAGAGCTGAGTCCAGTCGTACATATATGTGCATATATATATGTATAGCGAGTATTATCAATTATGGGTGCTCGCTCGCGTAAAGTCGCGCGCGCTAAGGGAGGATGTAGCTAGTCCAGATCTTCTTCTGCCACCTCGTCCCCCTCATTCACCTCTTATCCTTATCTTGGAGTATTGCTTTTAGTACGAGCGCAGGACTCGAGAGCTGTGGGGGGCCTTGTATACCTGCAAACGACACCCCCCCCCCTGTCTCTCTCTCTCTCCCTCTCTCGGAAGAGTTATTGGAAAATGGACCGTGCATTCGTACACTCGCAGCTTGTACGGGCTGTAATTCGAGATTATATAACGTCTCTGCCCCCTTTTATCCGTGCTATTTCATTAGTTCGAGAATTACGGTGACTCCGATGGTGCATTCTATGATTGCTCGCAGCTAAAAATGTTTTTAGAATCATTATTTTATCGCGTTTCATGTAATTGAAAATAAGATTGAAGTATAGAAATAAGTATGTTTGAAGTTTGATCTGTAGGGGTTCTTATGTTTTTTTTTTGGGGTTAAATAAATAAACCCGAAAATTATTTATTCTATGATATTCCATTGAGTTACTGTGCCAACCTCTTTAGGTAACGTTAATTTTTGACAAATGGTATGTTAACTTCCCTTTAGATGGAACTGCAAAGATTTATATACTTGTAGAAAATATGGAGGTTGATATAAATTACCATTTTAACAATAAATAAGCTACCTTAGCTCATTTACTATTTAACAATAATTGTATCGCAATAAAACACAATCATTATCGATTTTAAATTGAAGAAAAAGAAGCTTTCAAAGGCTTATACGAGACGACAGTGAAATTTTGTTAAGGCCACGTTTCTTATCTTCGACTCGGTGCAGAATAAGAACATTAATCTCGTATTCCGCGGGAACAAGAAAAATCGTCGTTAGGTAAAAATTGCAAGTTTTTTGCTTAGCGCAAAGAGTAAGAAAGTCAACGACCCTTCGCCTTATGGCCCGTCGTCGTTATCTCGCCGTCTTTTTCAGGCTCGAATCCGTGATCTCCTGGCCGATATTACTTATCTAATATACACACTGAAATCCTCGCTCTCTTCCGCTTTTTCTATCTTTTCCTTTCAGCTCGACTCCCCCCCTCCTCTCTCTCTCTCTCTCTCTCTCTCTCTCTCTCTCGCCAATATATCCAAAGATAAATTCGCCCCGAAACTTCCGCTTTTATTTCGCTACGTTCTTATAGAACCACACACAGACGCATTATATATATATATATATATGTGGGTGTGTGTGTGTGTGTGTGTGTGTACAACGAGCGAACGGGACATCGTGGGGGTCGAAGTTGAAATTAATTTTCCAAAGTAAAATGCAAACTATCGCAGAAAACGACCGAGCGACGCAGCACGTCCAAAGTTTCAAGGAAAATGCACCGAGTATAAAAATAAAAGGCGAGTCGCGCCACGTGGCCGATGCAGAGAGGGAGACGTGAATCAAAGGTGTATAGGGCAGCAAGAGGAGGGGGCGGTTAGCTCGACAGAGAAAAGAAGGAGGGTCGACGTCTCATTCCCGAGGCTCGAGGCGTGTATATCGTTTCGGTATCGTCGGACTTTCCTTGGCCCCGTGGCCTATGGTGCGGAAAATTGCAAATCCGTCGATAGCTTGTGCTCTCACTCTCTCTCTCTCTCTCTCTCTCTCTCTTCCTCTCCTTCCTCTCCTTCCTCTCCATCCTCTCTTTCCTCTCCTTCTCCTATCCTGACCCCGTGGATTTCTTTCACTTCGAAATATCGTTTCAGCGCCTTGGCAAATTCGTATTTACTCGTATTGCAAATTCGGAAATTGTTATTCGCTGCGTCGCTTTTCTCTTTTCAATTGAGATTCGTCTCGTCTGTTTTCTTTATTGTTGCTTTTTGTAGAATGCAAATATTTACTATGCGCAATACATATCGTTGAAATGTGACAAAAGTGATTGTAGTAAATGAATCTTTGAAAAGGTTCGAACAAATGCAATTAGAATCTCGGTCTAAATTTTTTCATAGATATTTTGCTAGCAAAAGGCGCAATGGAAGCTGAAATATCTCTCTTTTTTCAAAATATCCATTCCCTCCGATAAGTCAGAAATTGACGAAATTCGATCACCACGCCACACGTATCAAGTATCACTAAACGTAAGTTCTTTAACATGGTTATATAGACTGGCGCACCGGTGAAAAAACAATTCCGGGCCCAATATATCGCTGCCGCGACTAAAACATTTTCATTTTCGTACGGAAATTCAATACACCCTCTGTCTATCATATCCTAATAGGGCGACAAAAAAAGGGGGTATAGGAAAGAACGACATTTTTTTGCGAGCGCGCGCGCGGTTTACTTCCGTCACCTACCATATATATCGCTTTAACTGCATGGGCGAAACTCGAGCGAGTGTTCGATTCTGAGGTATATAATAGTTTTTCCGTGGCTCGCGAGCGAGGAAAGTTTTACCCGCGGCGGAAAGCATCGCATGGACCGAGCTCTTGATGCCCCATTGTTAAGCTGTCGATAATGCGGCGGCCGCTCGGCTTTTTGTTTCTGATTTATCGGGAATTCCTTCGCTGAATTGCGCGGATCCGATTTTTCGCCGCTGGATTTGTAATGGGTTTGTTGTGCGCAGCTCGAAGAAAGGAGCTGCGTTTGAACGGACGGGCGAGAAAAATCCTGTGACTGCCAATATACATAGGAGAAAGAAAGCGCAATAAATGCTCTTGTCGAGTAATTGAATGAGCTCTGAAATACGTCGCGCAAGTGAATGAGAACTTGTGTATGGAATATGTATATATGTGGGATGGATATAGTATATGTGACGTACATTATTCTAATGCCTCGATACTCGAATATGTTTTTATAATTGGATTTGGCTTTTCACGTAGGATTAAAAGATATTTTAAATAAATTTACACATCTTTCAGCCACTAAAGTCAAGAGTCATAAAAAGAAGTATTTTCATGCCTTTATTATATTTAGTTGTCAAGTATAATTTTACTTTAAAATCAAATTGTCATTTGGCGTTGATGGTACTTAGTAGTCAAATTAATATTCTTTCGGCATTTTTGATGTTGGTTAACTAGTCTAAACTTCAAAGTTGATCTTCCCAGTATGTGTAATATGATTACATTTCAAAACTTTCTCTTATGTACCTCATCTACGTGTAATTTACATGAATTCAATTTGCCACGCAAGTAAGTGAAGTCTTAATAAAATGATATAGTATATCATCAATATCATCAATAGAACACAACTATCAGTATTAATGAAACGTGATAAATATATATACATATAAACTTTTGTATTAAGTTTTAATTCTAGAATTTGAAATCGGTGCTAAAATCAAACAAGACTTCAATAATAAAACTTTAATATAACTTTAATATAAAACTTTCATAAATAACTTGCACTAAAGGTGAAAAAGAATAAGAGGAATAGTATCTTGAATACAGGAGGAAATTATTCAACGCCAGTCCAACGTCTTTAACAAAACCCTTTGACGCGCATTAATAAAGCCTCTAGTTACGCGAAAAAGCAGCATCCCGCAACATTAACGTTCTCTGACTCACGTCTTAACGAAAGATATATTGGAGCGGCGAGGTAGGAGCTGAGAGAGAGAGAGAGAGAGAGAGAGAGAGAGAGAGAGAGAGAGGGAGAGAGACAAAAAAAATTAATAAATGTGCAAGATCGCGGGGCCACTCGAAGCTCAGCAGCAGCCCATCAGCGCGCGCGGTGGTAGAGGAGGAGGAGCAATTTACGAGCCATCGACTAAACAAGAAAGGGCCATTTCCTCGGGAGTAAATAACATTCTCAGCTCTGCTCTCGCTCTCGCTCTCTCCTCGCCCAAATGCTCTTTTCGTCTTTATGCGGGCGGCGTTTAAGCGGGCGAGTAACTTATTTATGAATACGCCCCGCGAAAGCTCTGTGATTCCTTGTAGAGTGGGTGATATTCCGTATGAGGGCAATAAATACGAGAGAGAGAGAGAGAGAGAGAGAGAGAGAGAGAGAGAGAGAGAGAGAAGGAGAAGAAGAAGAGGGAAACGTACAGCAGCGGAACTGTCTATAGGCCCATCTGCGTCGGTGCGTGTGTATGTACGTATATATATATATATATATATATATAGGACATCGCTAGAAACTCGCCCGGGGGAAAATCGCCCCGACGACAACAAACAGCGCTCGCGAGCATCCTGCTTTTACGACTTTGGCGCTGAGCTATGAAACCCTAAAGGGAGAAGGACAGTGAGATAGATAGTCGCGCGAGGGCTGCGGGAGAGAAGGGTGAGGCGATAGACTGTGAAAAACAATGACTCGTTAGTTTCTGATTTTGCACATCTGCCTTTGGCCGAGTATAGAATTTGAGGAGTCGCAGTATTAATCGATGCAGTATGCTCGATTATCGTCGATTATTTATTTTAATATTTACGCACTGAGAGAGACCGATTTTTGCAAACTATAGCCGATAATTATTTGCAAATTATTCAACGACGCATTCGTGTGATTCGCATTTAAAAATAAGCGAGTATGGGCAAAAACTTTTTCAAAAAGCGGCTTCGTACATGCAGGCGTAGACTCTCGACTAATTGTAAGTTAAACGTCTAAGTCCCGAGTATAGTGCGAGAGCGATGAACAGGAGCGTCAGCTCGTCAGGGCGTGTTGTCACACAGTAACATTAACCTACGGCGTCGTCAAGTCGTTTAACTCTATTCGCCTCTTTGCTTCCACCCTCGCCACACATAGACTCACATCAACGAGTCTTCCGCGCGGGCGCGAGATGAAACGTTTAAACGGAACAGGTATATGGTAACGTGCACACATGTACGCACACCACGAAGGCTTCCTTTTCGTATAAACGGCTCGTAGTCGCATCATCCGACATTCGGCCATTACGTACTAGGGCTCCTACAAACGCTCTCTCTCTCTCTCTCTCTCTCTCTCTCTCTCCGTGCAGTGTGTTGCGGCTTTAGCATCATCGGTATAGGTTCATATTGCGAATTCGGAAAGCGCATTCCTGGAGCTTTACTTGGCGGTGCACGAGCGCGCAGGAGGTGAGGTTATAAGAGCTGGATCGACTGGTGCTTTACTCGTTATTCCAGCTAACTGAACCGTCAATGCTCGCAGTCTGCAACCCGTATACACACCTCGACTATATACCTCCAGTCTCGGAGTATCGAGATGTTAAGCTATCTCTTCTCTTATATAGCGTTCGAACGAGCGTACATATCCGAGGCTCGCGCAACTGCGTCTTTGATATACGGATCAAGGAGCGCGTATAAAGCCCTCGCTATACGGGGATATGCAGTGCATCGTATACGAGCCAAGGTGTACGAGCGTAAACAATGATTCTTTCTTGCGGTTCATGGCTCAGATGAGATAAAGGCATTATTTCGATGGAGATGTTTAGTATTTCACTTGAAATTATACGATAATTGTTTTCATCGGGACTATTTCTTGAAGAACATTCTTTATTTTCAAATGATAATTGACTGTATATAAGTAGATAATATATCAGAAATAGTTTCACAAATATATATATCTAGCTTATGCAATCTATCTCGATCGCACGACTTGTCCATTTTCTGTCAAATCAATGTGCGACCTCAAACGCATCCAAATAAAAGGATGTGAGAACCTTGCATTTCAATTTAAGAACGATTTAAAAAGACTCTCGGCCCTCTGAATTTACAATTTTATTGTGAAACTCGTGAAAAGGTCACTCGAGGATTCACATTGCGCATCCATAGAACTGCAGGCCCCGGGAATAATGAAATTTTCACACCTGGATGCTCCCCCCCCCCTCTCTCTCTCTCTCGCTTTCCCTCCCTGTCTCTGTGTGTCTCCCGGCAACATAAACAACAATGGACCGGTCGGTAGCCGCTGTGACGCGCGCCAGTATCGTATGTTCCATCTTAAATTCAAAAGGAATACACATACACGCCGCTGGGGATTCGATCAATGCAAGGATAATGGCGATACGGGCAGGTCCGTGGATTTTTTCCTCTTCTCGTCCTCCTCCTTCTTCTCCTTGGACGCGCGCTCAAAAGATTCGTATAAGCTGTTGCTCCTTTGTCAGCTGCATCTATATGCCTTTGTCGGGGCACGAGGCGACCGAGAGAGATAGAGAGGGAGAGAGGCTGATGCTCGCGGATAAAGATATATCCGAAGGATCCGTTATGTCTCTGCGCCCCACCTTCTTTTTATTACTTTTCCTCGATAAACCAGAAATTATAGTCATGGTCACGCGTAATTCGTGTGTATAGAGATGTGAGACGAGTTTCTTTGACGGCTTAGCTCGAGAGTTGATGTGAGAACCATTGATTTGGTGTTTATGCTTCGGGTGTATATGTGGAAGATAAAATTAGATCGGAAACTAGTGGCCCATTGTTAAGTTTTATATATTATATTTCAAGTATATTGAGAATGATAATGTTGTCACAGAAATAAAATTATAAATTAACTATACGAATGCAAAAAAAAAGAATATAACAACGTTTTGCATATGTCAATTATTATTCTTAACTAAACATACACGTATTCGACAAAGTCTATTTTTATTGCTAACTTCGCTGTGCAAAAAGTTTATAATTTGGTGGACAGACAGAAAACGATAAGCGATTTTCCAGACGGCCGTGATATTAAAGTTATATATCAAAAGGGATTGGAATTTGAGTGTTTGTGTGGGGATTAAGTTTACCCAATAACTAATGACTATTGCGATCGGTAAGAATGGGAGTTGACACTCTGAATCGGGAAATTATTTACGGTTATAGTAGGTAATCCCAGTAAACAGACGGCACAGCTGCTCTGGTCGCAGAGGATGAAGCGACAGGAATCCTTTGTCGCCGCAATGGGAAATTTTCGGCATGAAATTTTAATCGCCGCTCTAATAGAATTATCGGATGCGTTTAAGTCGGCACGGCGTCATCGTCGCGTCGCGGTTAAAATGGTCTGCAGTCGACTTGGTGCAGATGGAATTTTGTGTGTCCACCGGCAAAGGGGAGACTGATTCAGGAAAAGCATCATTGCAATGGTGGCCGACTGTAATTAATTTTATTTATCGGTTATACGACGAACAATGCAATATCCCAGGATCGTTTAATTGGTCCTGCGGTGGTGAATGTATATGCAGTGACTGTGTGCGCGAGGGGAAAAAGCAAATCACGATACTGTATAAATCTTTTAAATGGAATTTCACTCGTGCCGGGTGAATTTTTCTCTATTTCCGCGCTGCCAAATTGATCTAATTGAAGAGAATTCTTCATTCGAATTCGGCATATGGGTCGACGATGAAAACGTTTATTCGTCAAATTGAAATTTTAAATTATTTGTGTTCTTTTGATGTATGGGAAAAATACTGTATCTCAATTAAAATCGTATAAATGTTTCTCAATGGAAACGGTTAAATTAAAACAACATTGAACACCTTTTTTATAGTGCACTAAGAAAAAAATTTCTTAGATTAATTAAATGCCGAGTGGTAATGAAATGATTAATTTGATCTAAACAAATATATTTCCAATCTAATGATTTTATTAGCGCTCGGCCAAGAAGCCTTCATTGAATCTATACCATATGGCAACGAGGTCTACACGATTGCAGTTTATTTGAAATCACAAATCATGCGAAATAAATTCAATCCCGATTTTAATAGCAATTAGATACAATTTATCAACGTCTCATTTGCGTTCTTCACAAAGTACCGCAGTGAAGTTGCGTTGATTGTGCCAAGCTGAATTCACGGCGCACAAAAGAAACATATCGAGCAATACAATTCGCTGCATCACTCCACTTGATCCCGAGTCCAAAAAATCCATCTGCCGTGGTATAAAAAAAAACAATACTTCTACCGAAACCTGTTCGTTGAAAGAAAATAATGGTTTTCAGTGTTCCGATATAAAAGAGTTTCAAATGTGCGTGAATTCAAAACCGCGAATTTCTATATTGTTCGTCAACTCCGAGGCAAAATCTCTATCTCCCGCGTGTCGAATCGAGACTCTTACACATATACGAATTAAACCACAGCGTATATGCATCAAATCCAACATGCACACTCGTACGCGCGCTGCCGCAAGTATGTACTCGAAATCGCGCGCTCGAGAAGCCGCATAAACATCTCTGGCTAGTAGCATATATATAGATATCGGTATAGGGGTGGTCGGCCTCATGGCAGGATTCGAAAATGAAAGCATCTGCAGCGCAGCTAGAGTGAGAGAGGTCGGCGGGAGGGGAGCTAATTCAAAGCCAATAAAATTCGATTTACCCCGTACGCTCGCTGAACAAACGAGATAAGAAAACAAGTATCGCGCACTGCACTATATATATATATATATATATATATA
>UELV01086775.1:0-12926 GCA_900490015.1 Megastigmus stigmatizans | reverse complement strand
GACCTATACACACTCGTACACTGCTCATTCGAGAGCGTGTACAAAACGAGCCTCTATGATACATGGGTTATGTACGCGAGCAGAAGGTCGATTTTTAAATGTCTTTATGGGACGTTTTTAAACGGATTAATTAACCCCAAATGGACATAATATAGCTTTAAATTATTATTTTTGTATTTTTCAATACAATATTTATTAATAAATATAGTAACCATTAATAAAATATATTTTTATATTCTTTTAAAAATTAAGTAGAATCCACCCATATTCTACTCTAAAACCGTCGTCAGGTCACGGGGATTCTGTCCAGAAATACAGCCAGATCGTAAGCATATCATGCAAATCTAGCTTCAATCTGGCTGTAATATCGTTAAATTTTCTTGCAGGGTAGCGTCACTGTTATTATGAATAAGTTGGACTACGTTCTAGTTCACAGGGTAGAAGAAAGTCTAAATAACGAAATACATTATAAGACCGTTAATACCTCTACCCATGCTACAGAAATCTATAAGAAAACTTATTGAATCTTGAGAGCGGAAAGGGGTATTTGACAATACCAACTGTTTTTCAAATGTTACTAAGCAGTTCGATTAATTGTATCTGCTATTAACTCGCCTACTTACGAATTAGGTAAAAGTTTTTCATTATTGTTCAATAAGTTCCTTCCACGTCCAACTTCTTCTTTGTTAAATAGTCTAGAGTTCAAAAAAATTGTTGATAGTATATATGTACCTGAAAATTATGATCTTGTTTCTTTTGACGTGAAATAAATGTTTGACTCGTTTTTAATTATTGACAATTTTGTGAAAAAATGTGTGAAACTAGCAGAGGTCCAAAGAGAGAGAGAATGCATTTTTTTCATTCTTTTTAATTATAGATTTAATTTCACGATTGATATTCATTATTTTCTTTTGTTTGTAACTTTGGGTTATTGCTTTTTACAGACACGTTTTAGTTAGTTAAAAACTTCTCAGTATTGGCAGCACAGATAAATGTCCTGTGCATAATGCCAATTTTAGTCATAAGTCCTAAGGTATGTTATTCATACAAAAAATTACGCGCTTGTTTGTTACAGCGTTATTTTATTTTATCTTATATATTAAAATTGTAATGTTTTTTAGCCTGAAGAAGAGGGTATATATGACGCCCTCGAAACGTCGCACCTTAGATGAATAAAATATTAAATCTTTAACATTCGTTCAAGTTTTTTTTTGCGTTCTATGAAGGTCAATAGTTTCGTCTTTACTCGATTGAAAATACTGCATAATTAGATTTTTTTTACTATACTATTATCTTTCCGTTTAGTATATGAAATCTGGGCACGTGTTCCTCAAAAATATTGAAGTCTCTATATATATTTGGACACTCTTTGAAATTAATTTTATTTTTTTTCATCCGAAAGAACGTTTTTTCCATCTTCGTCTGCATGATTATGACCTGAGGCTATAGATGTATACCTTTTGTCTATATCGTCCTTTACTTTTTTTTCTCACCTTCTCTTCGCTCTTTATGCTTACATAAGGGCGAAATACGTACCAAAACACTGCTATACATGTTGTTAGGGAAATAATAAAGCGAAGTTTGAGAACAAGTGCTCTCTCACTTCTTATCGCTGCTGTTGACACCTATGCAAATTATGATTGGCCCACTTTTAATAGGCGTAACAATTTGTCACAAATCTTAAAAACAATTATTGCTTTACATTATATATTTTTCTTCCTCACAAAAGGAGCATTGCAATAATGGAACTTTTTTTTCAAAAGTTCTTTAAGGGTTTTCGCATAAAAATAAGCGATTTTTTTATTTATCGATGCTTCTTACGAAGACTAGCACATTTTGATTTTCGCCGTGAAAATTATCAGGTTTCAATTTTGACCGCGAAAACTAGCACGTTTGACCGATATATAACTACTGTATACTTATATGAAAGAAATCACGAGGTGGGGGAGTAGCCGTCGACGTTGACGACTTTTACTTGACCCGGCGCTTTCAAAAGCTTACGGGGTTCTCCTTTTAGCGAGGCGCAGATTTTCCAAGGAAAGTGCACGTGTGCAATCAGGGCCTACATTGTAGTAATAAATTCTGATTGCCCAGCCTACTTACCAGAGAGTAATTAACAATCGTTAAATGCATCGTTTGTGCGCGTGTTTGCACATTTCAGTACCTATAATAGCTATAGGAGTCGCAACGGTACGTCGAGATGCGTTTGTCGTAAACTGCTTCTGTCTGCTGGCGCGCGTCAAACCAGTCCGAGTTTGTGGCGGCGACGACGAATTGCAATTAGCGAAATCGTCGTAATTGCACGCGACCTGTGCATATGTATGTGCCGGTGGTGCCGTCGTGTCGTTCGACGCCATCGTAGTCGTCGTCTAATCGTCGTGCACGCCCAGGAACTCAAAGGATTTCGCGAGTCCCCGAGACGCACGTGCAAAGTGCAGGGAAGGTCTTTTAAGAAATGGCTCTGCGCTGGTCCAAATTAGATTTTGCTGTGCACGTCGAGACGGAGGCGCGCACAGGGTAAACAAACAAAAATGGATTGCCGGGGATTTGTGATGATGAGGAACGTCGAGACACGGGTCGTGCTTCCCATTACATGTATTCAGTGCAAATAATGAATTGCTGTATTATTTTGAATTTAATTTTCAAAACTTTTGAAGATATGCCATTTTAATGTATTTAATCATTACGCAAATGATTTACTTTGATGCATTGAAATTGTTGAATATTTTAAACGTTATTATAAATTTTCATTACTTAAATGATACATATTAAGTTATATTATTATCAATGCACTAAATTTAATATAATATGTCATTTATATACTGCGTACAGCTAATACCTGTATACTGCCCAGATAATTATACTTGCATATCAGTAAATTAAATAAAATACAGTAATTTGAATATGACCTTAGTGCATGATTTCGAGCAATGGATATATTACATGAACCAAAAAGGGACTTGACAGCTTGCGAAAAACTCTATAATATTTATATTACTATTAAAGCAGACGTAGTTGTCCATTTGGTACAGTGAAATCCCAATTATAATTTACAGAATGGTACTTACAAGCTTGTTTTAAATCAAATATAAATTTATAAAAGGTAACTTACCTCGTCAAGTTCTGATACTCTTTATCAACTTTTTTATATTAGTTTCGTAACTTATGAAGGTATTTTTTATGATTTGCAATTTTTGACTGCAAATACAAGTACGTAACACATTTCGTCACAGATTTTACACACTAGGATGTAAGGAATCATTGATATTGATTTTTTTAACAATCCTATCTGATTATGTGTATTGTGTATAGATCATAATCTTGTATACTTTATAATATAAGCATACACATTTTTTATCAATATTTTTTCTTAGTCGATAAGAGTATGTTTCAATTATTTACATATAAGAGATAATCTTGCATTGTTTGTTAAAACATATGTTGTAAAATTTACATCTACATTACATCTATAAAATCTAGATAATGTTCATGAGCATATTTATTTTCTCTAAATGTAGAATTCTCTTTAATCGTACATAAGAAATCTTGATTATTAGAAGCGAGCATAATCTCTGTTAAAAAACGATGACTACATTTCACCGCAGAAGTTGTGTTTCTGCGGTTGATCGTTAGACGACGCTGTGCTGGTGACGCGAATGTTTCGGCATCTCGTGTGCGTAATGAACGTGAGCGTTGATTGAAAGTCGATGATACTTTTTTTCGTTTCCAAAAGATACGCATCTCATCGCGTTCCGGCGGCGGCTTGCGCGACTCTGAAACACAGAGAGAAAGGGAGATAGAGGCTGAGAGCAAGAGAACGAGAGACCGAGAAAGACGCAGAGAAGACTGGGCACCGAAAATTATAGGTTTCCGCAGTTTGAATTATTTCTTCCTCGAGACATGGCGGCGCGGTAGATAGAGAAAAAGGAAAGAGAGGTCGTGTGGAAGCAGAGAGAACGCAAGGAAAAAGAAATACGGAGAGAGTAATGCGAATAAAGATAAAGATGCGAGACGCACGGAATTACAAGAAAATATATTTTATACCGCAGGATGGAAATTCACACGTGAATTGGATATGTTATTGCGATGATTAGAAGCTGCGCGTTGAATCGGTTAATATATATAATTATATGAATTAATTATATGAATAAATTTAGCTGAGAAAAAAAAGTTGGTTTATAGGTATGTAATTGACATTCCAATTTGTAAGACTGATTTCCATCACATAGAATAAGGATATGTTCTTAATACTTTCAATATATATTCATACAAGATATGATTATATATGTAATTACTTACTTATATAATGATTGTTGAAACAAAATATGTTGATTTCGTGACATTACATTCAATATCACGAAATTGTAACGAAAAACATAAAGTTTCACAAAAACTTCAGTTTCAAAAAAATTTCTTAATTTCGATGATGGTATAGATTAAGTTTCTTCTCGGTTCTCAAGTTTTGTGTTATGGCTTATAATAACTGTAATTTTCTGTGTTGTATAATTTATGTTATTTTTTCTCAATTTCTTGCGAATATCAATGAAAGGTTTAATCATAGTATAGACGACAGTTTTAATAAGTAAAGAAATTTTTAAATCCTATGGTTCAAAATTATTTATCGTTGTTTCATGAAATTTAAAACATAATAATTATTTGTAAATACTTAATAAAATACTCAAAATAGATTTGTAAATTCTTGATTTAATTATCGAGCAATTTTTAGATGCATAATTTGTAAAAATGTTGTACATGCATACTAGATAATATTCCTTCCATTCATTTTTTTTTATCGTTTAATGCTTCAATAAATTATATTCAATCAACCAAATAAATTGCATCAATAAATATAACAATACAAATCTTATAAATAAAATTTTATAGTCAATAGCCGTTTTTAACATGGTATTATAGCCATTTAAGTAATTGAAACATAATTTAGAAAAATTGTTTTTAATAATTTTTTAAGTTTATTTATTAAGCAGCTCTTATTTGAGTAAAATAATTTGTGCAAATCTACAAAAAATTTAGTGCATAAAAAAAGAAATGTTGTAAATACAGTTTGCTAGAGTCAGAGCGATAAATAAATAATTATATAACGTTACTCGCCGTAATTAATATTGGAATAGAAAGTAAGAATATTTATCGATACGCGCACGTGATAACCGTGTATGGTATTTAGTCCACCGAGGACAATTTCCGATAAAAATGAGATACATAATGCAATATTCATGTATGCAAAAATGAAATAATTGCTCAATATATTTGAAAAAAAGGAGTAGAATAAATTGTGCCGCCTCTCGAAATGCCTATTCCATATTAGAGTCTGTAATTACTGGGAACATAGTCGTAGTTAACGAGCTACGAAAAGTTTATATCGATGCGTCTATTATGCTAAGACTAGATCTCGATTAAAAATCCGCGAGAGCGAGGGAGAGAGAGAGAGAGAGAGAGAAAGAGGAGGGATCCCGTCCGAGGCTAAAAAGCAGATTTAAAAAATGAGAGAGGCAGATAAGCCCGGAGAAGAAAGGAAAAGTAAGAGGAAGAGAATAATAAAGAGACTGATGGAGAGAGAGAAAAAAAGCGCACGCGCGAGCTGAGATAGAGAATAAAAGATTGAGCGAATAAAACAAAAAGAGATCTGAGCGAGAGAGAGAGAGAGAGCTCGAAAAAAGGCGCTGCTCAAAAGGTGAAAAACAAAAGCTGAAAGAGTAAGAGAGGCAGAGACAGAGACAGCGAGAGAGAGGGAGAGAGAGAGAGAGAGAGAGAGAGAGAGAGAGGAGAGAGAGAGAGAGAGATAAAACAACTAAAGTGTAATAACAACTAAAGCAGTATAGAACATGCCGAGCTGAAAAGCGTAAGAGATAAAAATATACAATGTGATAGTGCGTACACGCGCAGCGCTCTCGCGGTCCAAAGCCTTGCTCTGTGTATGCGCGCAGTGTGTGTGTGTGTGTGTGTGTGTGTGTGTGTGTGTGTATGTAGCAGATTCGTGGAAAAGGAGTGAATAAAACGAAAGTACCTAAATGGAAAAGAACGCGTATAAGTAAAAAGCAAGAAAAGTAAGACCATGCACAAAGAATGAGAGTGAGAGAGGGAGAGAAACAGAGAGAGAGAGAGAGAACGAGGGGAATAGCTGCTAGTGCACGATAAAAAAGGACAGAGAAGTAAAGATGGAGCTATATGCGCGTGTGGAACGAAAAATAAAATGGTGAAAGAGAGGAGGAGGAGAGGAGGTAGAGAAGAAAGAGGGACAGAGAGAGAAGTTTAATTGTGCCGAACGTATAGCAGAGGCAAACAAAAGGGAGAGCCGCTCTCTTTCAAGGTCAAGGCAAATCACCTCCTCTCCTCGCTCGCTCGCGCTCTATCTATATATATATATATATCCTTCTCGGTCTCTCTCTCTCTCTTTCGCTCGCGAGGGGATGACGTCAGGATGCAGTTAGACTAGTTTTAGTTTTAGTTCTTGGTCCAGCCTCGGCGCGCAGACTCCTTTTTTTCTCTCTCTCTCTCTCTCTCTCTCTCTCTCTCTCTCTCTCTCCACTCGAATCGTTTGCTGTTGCTCCGCTGTTCCTGCTGCTGCTGCTGCGGCTGCTGCTGCCGCTACTGCTCTCGTGAAAGTTCGGGACAAAGGATGCTATGTGCGAGAGAGTAAGCGAGAGGAGAAGGAAAGATTCCGCGCGATAGCGAAGAATCAAAAACTTTCTTTTGCAAGTTGGCGCGAGCTGAATCTAAGAGAATTTAACCACACATAGTTGGAATAAATATTTATCCTTTATGTTAGATTATTTACCACCATAGTGATTTTAATTCACCATGTACGCACTGCATTGTTACTTTTTTTATCATGTTAGCGAAATCATTTCGAGGGATTGTTGAAAAATGTTCTGATAAAAAAATGAACGTGATGAAATTCATAAGATGGGAGGGAATTTTTGTTTTATGCAGGTACGATCTATAGAAATATTTTACGTCTTTCATTTTTGCGCAATCAATTTTAAATCGAAGTTCACAAGGAAAATTTTCGTATGGATATGTGTTTACGTTCCCATCGACATCTCGATTATAAAAAGAGCGTGTAAAATCCGATAGAATTCTGTGGCTTTGAGATACGAGACGTCGGTATATGCATTTAAAAAAAAATTGTATGAATGTACGTCAAAATAATATTCATACCAAAAACACTATATATATTTCTAATATTAAAATTATTGAAGTTAGGTACGAAATAAAAGGTGAGAAAAAAGCGCGATAAGGAAATTCCTATAACTGAGGTATTTTTTAAAAAGAACATCGTGTAAAACAGACGCATCCACTGCGCGCGTAAACAAAACGAGAGGATGAAGTTGGAGAGGAGCGAAAAAGAGTCAATGGCCGGAAGGGCGTGCGTAAACGCGGAACTGCAAAACCACAGTTCGCGCGCGCTATGAGGTAACACCCGACAATCATACAGTGGTCCAATTACCATAAGAAGGGCTCTAATTTCGCACAATGCCCCTTCTTTCGGCAGGTTCGCTTCTACTGCTGCTGCTGTTGCATCGCTCGGGGCACACAGGATAACAGCCCCTCGCGCGTGCATGCATAGGCCTTTTGCGTTAGCCTTTCCCCCACATTCGTCTTACGTGCTGCTGTATTTTGTTGGTATGCGCACGATCCTGCTTTCTTTTGGCTTTAAATAGAAGTTATTATTCATTTACTTTTACCGTTTATTTTGTTAATTTTATGTCTACCATATTTTAAACGATAAACAATTTCAAAAGTAATATTAGTCTTTTTGATCCAGAACCAGATTAGAAGTAGATTCTTGAAAGGATGAATTCTAAACATCAAATTGTATCAAATAGCATAATGTTTACTAACTTACAAAATACATGTTTAACTATAATTGGTAGTTTAGCCGAAACCTAAGCAATGTGAACGTACCTATATATTCAGTATTCAAGCAGAACAAACCAAGTGGACGATAAAATCGTTCGTGCGAAAGGAAAAAATTGAAACTGAACGATCAACTTTTTTGTGCCCTTCTCCAGCTTTCTAGAAACTATTAAAATTTTAATTCGTTTTTCGGGACGGACTGAGTCAGCCCTTTGCCTCCCAGCTATACGAGTCATTGTCTGTGGAGATCGAGGCACAGACACAGGCTCTCGAGCACATCGCACACAGGGGTATGTCCGAAATTTCATCCCCGGGAAAACCCATCTCACCTAGTGGTGGTGCGCTTGTAACGGTTAAGTTGCAGAAAGCCAAGTCGAGAATAAGTCTCAAGCGAAAGGAGTGGGCCGTGTGCAGGCTCTGCGGGATTACGTTGGCGGGAGCCAGAGCCACAGAGATATGAGAGAGAGATATAGAGTTACCGCGACGATTCACTTTGTCATAATTTCCTCTCTAATGATAAGCGCGATCTCTTTCCCGCTGGAGTTTTTTTTCCCCCGCTGCTTTATAAGGGAGGAGCTGAGGTTAAACTGCGCTTTTTCTGCGCCCTTACACTTGACACGGACACGTTCGGAGTCATTAGTGCAAAAGTAGAGAGGTGAAGAGAAATATTATTTTCGCGCTTTATGTTATTTGATTTTTTATTCTGTAGAGCTTTTAATGATTATAACGATATTTCCAGATATTTGTGATAGGAACATATTCTTTTAATTTTAAAAATAAATGTTTGATGCTTACCGACGCTCAGAGCAATTATTAATACTTAATATGGTCGTACTAATATTGGGACTTTTAAATTCAAAATGGCGGACTCAATTATAATCAGAGTGTCGGAAATCAAAATGGTGGATTGAATATGACTGCGATTAATTTAATAGCAGTTTGTACACTGAGTTGGAATAAATTTTCAATTAAGACTTCAACAGTTACATTCTAATAATGTTATACGATTTGGTAACTTTAAATTTGACAGTTCCTCTAGAGTTTTTCCGTCTACTGAATCCACGTCCACCACCTCTAAATCAACTGACTCTAAAGACAAGCACATAGAACACACGCCAACATATACCGACCAAAAACTAAAACGGACGTAGTAGCTGCCCGTGCAAATATTGTCCCATAAGGAATATCAGAGGCATTAGAATTTTCGTAGACCGAAAATAGAGAAGATTCGCGAATTCTGCGCGATGGGCGCGTTGCCAGAGAGGAGCTCAAGGTACATATAAAGAGACGAGCATAGCTAACGGTCAGCATGGAAATCCAACGAGAGTCAGGCCCGCGAGGATACGAGGGATATAGTATACAGCCCGACGGTCCCGTGTTAGGTTAAGGGGCGGCGAAGGGGAGGCGATGAGACGGTGGGGCAAGAATGGCGAGGAGTGAGCGCGCAGCTCGTGTCAGATTGAATCAGCCTAAGCAGCGTCTCTCGCCCCCCCCCTCCCCCTTTCACCGTTCTTGCAGGACGCTTTTTCGCGCGCGCGCCTCCGCGACTCTTCCATCTCGCTCTCTGGATTTTCTCTCTGTATATAGCAGCCCCTCGTAGTCGTTTCCTCTCTCTCTCTCTCCCTTAGTGCGAGAACTTTCTGGACCTTCCAGCACATACAAAGCAAGAGAGAGAGAGAGAGAGAGAGAGAGAGAGAGAGAGAGAGAGAGAGAGAGAGAGAGAGAGAGAGAGAGAGAGAGAGCTGACCGAACGAAGCTGCTATCAGCGCGATATTCGCTGGCGTGGCGTTTGCGCCCCATTTTATTAAGGAAATCCACGAACCTCTCTGTCTATAGTTTTATCGCTTGCTCTCTTCCTCTCACCTTTTCTCCCTCCTTTTACTTTTTCCCTTTCTTTCCACTTATACATATACATCTTTACTGTACACCTTCTCTCGTGTCTTTTTGTAATTCGCACTCGTTTCTGCTATTCATGAGTATTGCTTAAAAGGGAGCAATACTTTGAGCTTTGTTTATGTGTTTAACCAGCGATATAAATATCTAAGCGTTTGCTGACAAGTCAAGAAAGGCATTACTTATCTGCGTATCCAATATTCCATATAGGGACAGTTTTTTTCTGTTGCCATTTTGCGTCGAAAAGTGTTATTCAATGGATTTGAATATTTTTCAACAATTAAAGATTTAATAGATATAAAAATAATTATTTAAGTTTAGCGATCGTCTCAAAAACTCAAGTAATATAGGTAATTACTGAAATATTAAGAAAACGACATTGGAACTTTAATTATTTATAGTCTGGTCGAAATTATAATATGTATATATACAACAGAAATAACGCGACTTGGAATTTTCGCTCAATTTAAAATTTTCTACATTCAACGGAATATGAAATAAATGTCAGCAGCTGGAATGCACAAAAAATGCATAATATTTATATATATCTCGCAAATTTAAATAAAATTCAAATATCCTCAGAGGCCGAAAAAAAGGTTATTGAAAATCACCTATATAGCAAAAAAGTGAAATTGAGTCTGGATCAAGCTGTATAGTTTGTCTCTCCAGCTATAGCCTATATATGGTCTGCACTCGCCACGTCTGATCCTGAATACGACGCGATTCGAAGATTCGAGGATGCAGCAGCCACGCCGCGTGTCTCTCTCTCTCTTTCTCGTTTTTCCTCCCCGACACGTGCGAGCGCGCGCGACGCGCGAGAACTCTCCTGCCCGTCTTCGGCGTTGCATTTCTTATTCGCCTCCTATCGCACGAAAAATCGCTCCAGCCGGTCACCACACGACTCTCGCCAAATCAGGGAATATTAGAGCTCTCGGTCGAGAGATTTTTCGTGCACGCTCCGCTTTCTCTCTCTCTCTCTCTCTCTCTGTCTCTCTCATTCTCATCCTCTTTCTTTCTTGCTTTTTCTCGAATCTTGTTTGTCGTCGTCGACGAGTGCGAATTTTGCGATTTTTCCGCTTGTTATCGCGCATATACCCAAGATTCAGAACGAGTTTCGCGCGCGCGACTTTACTATGCAGTCTAATATAATATATTTTGCTAAAACGATGCGACGATAGTGCTTTTTAATGTTAGAGCATTCTAACCGCTGCGCTGAGTGCTTCCTTACTTAGAACGTGATAATGTTATAAAGGTTCATGAATACTTTACGTTATTGTAAAGTATTTAAATTCGTCTAGTGACTTGTTTTTTTTTTCGCTTGTATCAGCAATGCCAAACTGAAAAAAACGCACTTTTTAAAAAACAATTTTTCAATGTCTCGACATTTTAAATTGATGCAAAATCATTAATTAAGCTATTTGGAACCGATAGACAAAAACGTTAAAACTATTAAGTTCTTTATATGGTGTCTGCCCGTGTAGATCATAATCTCAAAACACAACAAAATCTATCTGCAAAAATGATTGAGCAAAAGTGCAGATTAAATGTCGCGTCTTTTTGTTTCGATTCGCTGGTTCAGTTGTACAAGGAGCGAGGAGCAAGCAGCTACATATACATATAACCGAGAGCGCGCGAAGACGAGTAAGCTAGCATGGGGAAATGGGAATCGTCCGGAGATAGAGAGAGAAAGAGAGAGAGTAGAAAGAGCTGCTGAACACGGAGAGCGTCGAAGGCTTAAGTCGGGGGCCGCGAGGGGTGGCCACCCCTGCACATCCCCTTTGCCAAGTTAGCGTTATCCAAATCCGACACGTAGTCCGGTCGGACGAAGGGAGAGTCGCTCTCTCTCTCGAGATAACGTTAGTATGGAAATTATTGTCCATTCAATGCTGTCTTGAAGCTGTTTTTAGAATCGATTTTTACATTAAGCGCCTTAGAAAAATGGCTTATAAATCATTTCTATGTTTTTTTTTTAGAAAATTCGCCTGCAGAATCGCATCTCGGCGATATCGTCGTATATATATATATATATATATATATGTATAGTAATGCTCGAATCCTCGGTACGAGGTGAGCACTTAATGCATGAGGGTACAGTCCGTATATATAGCTGAAATTCAGCTTTGACTATATGTGATTGGAATAAATTGAGAAAAATTTCTTATTCGTTATATAATCGTGTTTTTTTTATAGTTTTTCAATTAGCATTGTGCACTGTTTTGTATTAGATTCTATACTATTAAGCATTATACTTTATATTCAACAGTAATAGAATAGTATCGGAAGCCTTAGATATAGAAATTTAAATAAATTTTTTAACATCAAATTTTCAACGTTTGATCAATGTAGAGACATATAAATTTTCAAACAGCTGTCGCAATAATTCGAAGACAATCGTTCATATTGAAACGGAGAAACAAGCGGTCTTAGGGCACAAGAGAAAAAAACATTGTTCCCTGAAATGAATCCGATCTTTACGACTACGCGGGAATCCAAATTTACATCCACTTGGAATTCGTTGTACCCGTGAGAATTCGCATATCAAATTCATCGATTTGTGATCTTCCAAATGCGCGAACTGAGATGTTTCTATTTTCTTCGCTTGTATATGTCTTATATTTTTTTATTTTTGTTATACTGTCCCTGCAAGAAAATTTAACGATATTACAGCCAGATTGAAGCTAGATTTGCATGATATGCTTACGATCTGGCTGTATTTCTGGACAGAATCCCCGTGACCTGACGACGGTTTTAGAGTAGAGTATGGGTGGATTCTACTTAATTTTTAAAATAATATAAAAATATATTTTATTAATGGTTACTATATTTATTAATAAATATTGTATTGAAAAATACAAAAATAATAATTTAAAGCTATATTATGTCCATTTGGGGTTAATTAATCCGTTTAAAAACGTGCCATAAAGACATTTAAAAATCGACCTTCTGCTCGCGTACATCACCCATATGTATCATAGAGGCTCGTTCTGTACACGCTCTCGAATGAGCACTGTACGAGTGTATTGGGATTGAACATGGGTGGTATGGTGGGGGGAGCGTGTCCAACATGGCTGACGCTGGTGTACACTTTAACATTGAGCACATAGGAAAATCTTAGTAATTTTGAATTGCTGATTATTTTTGAGTGTAAAATGTCTAGT
>UELV01086773.1:0-16541 GCA_900490015.1 Megastigmus stigmatizans | reverse complement strand
TATATATATATATATATATATATATAAGCCGATTTCTACTTTCATACCGTATAGTCTCTCCACTCGCGGCGTATAGAGTGCGAAATAACCTGGAGATGGATAAAAAAAGAACTTTTGTGTATACACGTTTATAAACCGAGAGAAATTCTTTTTCGCGCGCGTGGCCACTTTATAATGCTGCCTTGATAATGATAATAATCGCGGGAGGATCTCGATATGTACGCCTAGTGTGTACCATATACATAATGATCCAAGAGCCTTTCTAAAGCCGTTGCTTTTTGTGTATACGAAAAGAGAGAGAGAGAGAGAGATAGAATGAAAAAAAACGCGTTGAGCTCGCAACCGAAACAAAAAGAAAAGAAAAAAAAAAGAAGCGGAGGTATTAGTCTAGGCGTGAAGAATCTTGGCGCCAGTGAAAAGACGCGCGCGATCGGCACATCGCGACAGGATCATTGCGAATTCCGATATCGTTAGCGCAGGCTGGACGATTAAAACGTGAGGCGACACACACACACACACACACACACACACACACACACAAACACACCAGCCGTGAGCCTGGATCATCAGCTACTGCGGCGTGTGTGTAATGCCGTTACTAGCCATTTTCACTCCTGGAACGTTCGCACTTTTTTTTTTGCTTCTCTCGTTTTCAGCCTCTTTTTTTTTCCTATTGTATTTCTTTTTTGCTTGGTTTTTTTCTTTTCGTTGGCATGCTGTTGTTGTTCTAGGAAACGCCGATCGATGAGCTTGGTTTGTACAAGTGATTTTTGTGAAAATTTGGTATTTCAGTGGGAAAATGTATAGATACGGGGCGAAGAAAAAATGTATACCATTTTGCGTAATTCATTCGGATCGTTACACAACTCAGCTCCTTTAATATGCAATGAAATTATTCAGCCACAAGAATTTACAGCGCGTAAATCATCACAAATTTCTCGTTTTGTGTAAATTATGCAGAACGAACGGATGGGGATAAAAAAGACCCAGTGACATGTAATTATTTTTTACTTTTGGTCATATAGTGTAAAAACTCGTGTTATCAGGTTCCTAATGAAAATCCATAAAAACGTATATAACACGACAGATTGTGCGTCATGCGTGAAAAAAAAATTATTTTTGGATTATATCGCGCTGATTCGATCAGCGTCCGACTTGCGAACTGTATCGTAACGACGTCCTCAATGGATATAAGTATTACTGTTATATATTCTATAATATCGGGCATTTCAAATTAATGAAAAGTAAACGGCACGTATCATACGCATTGCGATTAATGTCATTATATTAAAATTAGATTACACAGGTTAGAAATTAGGTTAGACAGGATCTTAACATTTTTGAGGTAACTAAAATTGGACATGTGTATAAGAGCTTAAATTTTTCAAAAACCCGTTCAATGGACTAAAATGATAATTGCAGCTATACAAAAATTTCATTTTTTAAAATAGATGTAACTGTGTTATTCGAACAGCTGGTCAAAACTCGCCTCAATAGAAGTATAAATTTCTATCTTATTCATTTTACAATTTCATTTAAATTTCACGAATGAAATAAGGTCGATCAAAATTAAAATTCATCTTTAAAGAAACTACTGTTTTCAACACACAAGAATCCAGTCAATACAACACAGTTCCTACTTGTCCTAAACAGACGTATAAGGGAACAAATGAATCGGCGAGCAGATTACGACCGAAGCACAATTTTTCGTAGCTTGTCGCACGCAGCACATATAGAAATATAATGAAATAATGAATTTTTCAGCGCCGTGGCACCTGCGGTTTTCCTACGCGGTCGCAGCGCCGCAGCGAGGCTACACGTATTCATGCGCAGCACACACACAGCCAGAGAAACCCTCTCTCGCATTGCCAGCCAAGGCCGCGCGTATCAATTGGCAGTTGTGGTGCATTAATAGTTTGTCGCAAGATTGATTCTTATCCGTTTTACGCACAGTGTATGTGTGTGTGTGTGTGTGTGTGTGTGTGTGATAGAGCGCGGACGAGCGGCTCGTACGTATGACGCGAAATTTGCCTCGTCATTGCAGTTCTATTGGGAAAGACCGTTTAGCTTTGAAATTGGATAAGAGACCGTTCCTTTTTTTTTATTGAGATTTTATGACTGTAGGTTAGGGGAGTGTGCAGGAATGAATGTTGCGGGTCAACAATGTGTGCGGGAATGGAAGGCTTCGGACATACTAATCGCGCTGATGAACTTTTCTTGCCTTTTCGTAGTGGAATACCTATACACTCGAAGCTCGAAAAAGTATTGACTTTTGTACTTGAGAGAGAAAATTCTTCGATGCCAAGCTTTTAAAATAAAATGCATCTAGAGTTTTTTTGTGTCGCTATTGCTGGGTGGATTTCTATATTTATTTCTATTCAATTGCTGTGATTTGAGTTTATAGGTCGAAGTGAAGTAACAGGAAAACTGCAAGTATACAGGAAATAGATCCAAAGTATAACGGAAGTAGACCATTGAAATTTCGTAACAAAGTGAATTTTTCAAATTGCTCCAAATACAGGGTTTCAAACAGTTACACAGAATTAAACTTTGCAAAAGTCTTAAATATCATATCACAAGATATACTTTTCTTACACGGTCTATTCGTCTCAAATTAAAGTGTGATCCCAATATTTTAAATCATCTTTCAAATTATCATTCCTTCTTTGAAAGGAAAAAAAAAACTTTTCTAAAATCAATAGCTGAAAAAGGAATTCTCAGATCAAACATCTCAAGATTATCGAATCATCGAAATACCAATGAATCCGCGTATAAAGACACGCGTTACGGATCCATCCGTAAGCGGCTGCATTCCAAAAGAAGCGCGCGAGATATCGTAGAAATCAGGCGCCATAATTATGAGGGGAACCAGTTAATGCGGGTAGGAGCAGTCGAGAGAGGATCGGCTTTTGCTCGCGTATATTTCGATGACGCACGTATATATCCGCGCTCCTCGCTGCGACATCACCACCGTATAAAAGGATCGACCCCGAGGCGATGCTTCTTCTTCGTTCTTCTTCTTCATCTCCTCTTAATCTCGTGTCGCGAGCTTCTTTTACGACTTCTGCGCGTATATATACCTTTTGCACGCACTTGCGGACGCCTCGTGGCGAGAAAGAGAGAGAGAGAGAAAAAAAAATTGGTGTCATATTTTCATTGTATCGCGTGTACACCCAAAATGAGTGTATGGAATTTCTCGGCAAGTATTTCTGGTATGCACGAAAAGGTGCGTGTTTTTTTTTTTTAATTTTTATTGATGCTGGATTTTTTGCACGTGACAGAATTTAAATTTATAAGATTTATGAACCGCGGTAATCCTCGAATTCGCGCAGAGAAAAGAAACATCTGTTAAACACAATGTTCACACTGTATTCGAGTATATATTCGTTTTGCCTAAAAAAACATCACGTACATAATAAAATTGGCCATATAATGAGTCTAATATTTCTTGTACGTGATTCACGCATCCGCAAGTGAATCATGGGTAACAATGAATCAACGGTGTGATATGTGTAAAATATCGTTGATATTTGACCGATTTTCAGATAATGATTTCATTTACGATATGAACTTTCTTCTCGCGGGTGAGCAAATAAAATGCTCTGAGCAATGATTATTTGCGTATGAATTTTTGCCACTAAATATTTTAAAATTCTAAAGTTTTAAAATAAAGTTTGTGCAGAAGTTGCTTTTTACATCTAAATGAAAAATGTTTCTATCACTATTTTTTACACTGCGATTACTTAAACATTGTTGATATACTGCAGATAATAATAACGAGTTTAATATAAATACGTGTGTATAAATCAGAAATACAGAGGCGCTTAATCATCGACTTGCAGCTCAAATCCACCAACCATTTACATAATCATCATCGCGCAAACTTATGATATTCCCCACAGCGAAAAAAAAAAGAAGAAATTTCCAATTAAGAGTCCCAAATCGAAAAATTGATATTCTATTTTTAAATCAAATATCACAAATATATTTATTCAGTGCTATTGATCTCGCTGTATATGCGAGTGTTACGCTCGTCGTGTGCTGCACAGATCGGCCATCACATAGGCTCTGCCTCAATAAACATAACGCGCGCATAAATTTCCATAAAAACGCGTCTACAAAGTATTCCATAACGGCCCATTCAACGCTCATAATTTTCACACATACACAGATCACTTACATATGCACAAGCGCTTGTTCTTATGAATATCGAGTTTTGCTCATAATAATCATTGCACACACGTGCACAACTCAAGCGATCGAGTCGTGTACTCGGCGCTTGTATCGTCCGTTAAAGTCCGCATTCGATCATATATAATCTGATATTATAACGTACGACGTCCGAGTAGTAACACCGGCTGATTGAGTCTCACCGCTCGAGATGAGCGTCTCTAGCGTGTACATGTGTATATATAGTATGTACGGATCGTAATAGGTGCTAAGAGGCTGGGTTATTATGCGCACTGTGTTAGGAGCTAGACGCGGAGGAAGCGAAGATTACTCTTGCGGAGGTACATGATCCAGACTAAGATTGACGTTGGACGTGCAGACGGATGTGACTTTTTCTTTTAGGATGCGAGGATTTCAATTTAGATTTTGGTGATTATAAGCAAGGCGAATTTTTTTAAGAATTAAGTTTTAATCATTTTTATTGTGATATCACTCCCGAGGCTTAATAATAGATTGTAAAATATATTCTGAATTAGTGGATAATGATTGAAAATGTCAATTGAAGTATGCGTCGTTGCTGAAATTTAGTACGCAGTAAATCAACTTGAGTGAAAATAATAGATAAAAGGTAAATTTTCAAATATTTTAAACCGGATAAGTTTCTTAGACACTTGAAGCATTTTCAAATGATAGATAATAGCAATAAAATATTCTTACACAATTTTTAAAATCGGGCGATGCCAAAAAGCTTCGAAGATCAAAATGAAAAAGTGATACTATATTATTTACATCGAAAGAAACGATGATATACATTTAAATCTATACAGTAAAAAAGAAAAGGCTGAATTATTCTAACCGATCGGCGCAATCGACTACACGCAAGACGCTGGATCATATTAATAAACCCATCTATCGGTCGCGTTTCAAGCCTCCAGCTCGCACTCGTCTCTATAGACATACACATATGTATACATATATATTCCTCTGGTCCCTTTATTTGAAGCACTTCGCGCTATTTCCGAGGCGGCCGAGCCGCACGCCTGCGATGCATCGCACCGATTAGACAAAACAAAACGCATTAGGCTTTTATATACGCACGGGTCTCGCGATTGCGCGCTCCAGCAGCACCAGCTTTATATACCATGTATATAATACGTGTATACGCGGCCGTGTAAGTGCTTTCTAAATACCACTCTAAGAACACGCTGTGTGCAGACCGTTTTCTCTCTCTCTCTCTCTCTCTTTCTCTCTCTCTTTGCTCCTTTTACCGCTCCGTCTATATTTACAGTTAAATGATCTCTGTGGACTGCTGCAGTACAGCTGAACAAAAAATCGGTGGATGTGCAAGTGCGAGATTGACTGTTTTTCTTTTTTTTTTTTTTCTTTAGATTCAAAGATTAATTTGGTGGAGGCAAAATACATTGTGGTTCAATGGAAAGCTGCGTGGAAATAATATAGTTCGTTGGAGATCGGCAGGAAGGAATCGAGAAGTGGTGCCTGGATTTTGTAATAGTTGTGAATCTTAAATTAAACTTATTCTTGCTACTGCTTACGTTTCAGTGAGTATTACCAAAATCGTGGATTAAGGGGACGATATTTGTGGATGCAAGAAGATCGAAATACCGAATCGCGTAACAAATTACTTTTACCAATTCATTTGAAGTATATTTATATCATATGAAAAGTGAATAAATATAAACGAGTGTGTCAAAATGTATAAGTTGACTCGTGCAATGTTAAGTTGTTAAAAAGTTCATGAAAATTAAAAAAAGAAAATATATTCTTTTTATATTACTTCCTATATGTGTAAGATAATTTTTATGTACGACATCAAGTAACGAGTTTCTCTTTTCTTTCTTCGCACCTGCAAGTATTAAAATATTTCAAAATATCGAAATATAAAAAAAAAAAAAGAATTTTTAACAAACTATATACAAAATTCTGTTGAAACCGACAGTTTTTGCGTCGAAGAACATTTGAATAGATATCGAAGTGTTGCCAGAAGCTATAATATTTTTAAAACACTACAGGGTATAATAAAGCCAAGATCTCCAAATTCACGGCGTGCATAAAAGTTTCCCCATACGTACAATCGCAATCAGAACACCGCGCGGAGTTAAAAAGGCAACGAGGAAAAGCGCCGCGGCCGACGAATAAAAATCCATAGCGGGCAAAAAAGGGCAGTCGCTCTCTCTCTCTCTGGCGCGCGAGATCCACAGGTGTCCGCGCTGCGCTGCACTGCACCGCCATTCCCAAAGAATGCGCGCACCGGCAAATCCGGGCTATACGCACACACAACCACACACTTGCATACACGCATAGGTACACGTGCATGTATATATGTATATCTGTATCTCGCGGCGCGAATCCGCGTGTCGCAACTGCTGCAACGACCGAGAGCGCGTGCATTTTCTCGGCCCGGAGACGAGGCGCACGTACTTATATATATACTATATAAAGGCGAGAGGAGGGAGAGAAAGACAGAAAGAGAGATATGCAGTGCACGTGTGCCAGGCGTACAGGGAGGATTCTGCGTCGGTGAGATTTTGGCGAGACGAGAACGATGACGCGCGCGAGGATGAAAGTTTGATGATGAATGATTTATGCAGGGTAGGACATCATGTATATGTGTGTGTGTGTAGTGCAATCAGACGTTGTGGATGGATCGTACGTGGAGATTTATAGAGTTGTTGTGATACGTCGCGAGACACCATCCGTTGAGGTGTTCTTTCGAAATTCTCGATGGTACGTTCTTTAGGAAATTTCGAGTATCTATAGCTTGTATAGACAGTGGAATTTCTTGGATATATATATTGGGATAGTGTCGTTGAGCAGGAGCATTGTAGCTGTTGTAAAATATTAATTTTTACGAGAGCGGTGGAATTGATATTTTTGTACAAATTTATGAGATAATAAGAACTTTTATAAGAATGTCACATGCTGCGAAGTGCGTTTCCACGCAATAAAAAAAATCGAGCGTGATTCGTTCAAACTGATGGGTGATTCACTGCGATGCGGTTACCTTATCGATGTTTGATAGGTGAAATATTAATTAAAAATTCTTCGGATATTATAAGAATGTGGAGAAATATGTTACCTCGAATTTCAGTGCTCAGGAGGATGAAAGAATGCAATACGAAAAAGGTAGCCTCGCATAAATCTATAGGATACATCGGCTATGTTTCCCATCGCATTATATTAAACGTAACATTTTGCAAGCCTTCGGTGCAAATGATCGAAGTAACAACTGAACCTGTATCAAATGACCACCAACGTATACCTGTATCTTATAAAATTTCTCCAAAAACCTCACCCTTCCAGATGCTTATAAGTTACAATAGTTTTGCACTCATCTACAAATCTTCCCAACCATCCATCATCAGCTTCATCACGATCCAATCACGCGGCACACGGAATCCTCCGTGTTTTATCAGAGAGAAGGAGGTCCGTATACCACGCGCTCTCTCACTCTCTCTCTCTCTCTCCCTCTGGTGTGCTATACAGCGAGAACAGCCCGGGAAGAGAGGACCTGCCCAAACAGGTTTTCTTAGACGGAATATATGTCGGTACTTATGCACGCACGCGTACCTATATATATACATGTATATCTGCTTTTATATATATGTAATACCGGTACGTGCGTTTCGTCGTCGTCGTCGTCGATGTGACTTCTCTCGTTCGCGCGGCCTCTATTAATTACACATTGTCGGTATGTGCGGTGGCGATCCTCTGGAATCCAGGTTACAAAAAAGTTCAGTGGAAGCGCGAAATAGAAAAGCTTTATTGGGCGAAATCGAAATCCACTTTGGTAATTGAATAGTATCCAGATAAAATTACTGCTTAGAAGTAGATACAGAGTGTAATCGAATGGCTGTAAAAATGTGCTTAAACTGATCGGGCGTTAATATACCGGTAATACAGAGTTACCGCGTTAATGAGTCAGATAATTGCTGATATATCATTTTATGCTAAGCATAAACGATATCTTTATCAATGACGCCTGCAATTCTAATATAACTGCAGAAATATTTCAATAAAATGTGCAACAAATGTGAAATTCTTGGGATACCGATAAGATGAGAATATTTTCGGCGTAATACATAAAGAGTAATGAACTTTTTCAGGCAGCATGACTAAGGATCATACTAAACTTATCGAGTATAATGAAAAAAATGAAAAAAATTCCAATATGTAAGATTTTTTCACAGAATTAATGGACGCGTGATTCAGAGTCTTGGTGATTTGATTGATGATCGTTAGGAAATTATCGGTTACGAGAAAAAAGACATATACATCTCTCGTGAACAAGACACTTTGCAACTGAATGTCCATCCGGATTATAACAATGTTGTTCAAAAAGAGAATGAGCTAATCCAAACTATAAGTTTGCATCGTTTAAATCAAAAGTATTTCATAATTCTTACACCTCGGCTATTCTAAGAAAGCCAAAAACGATAACTGTTAAACGCAAGCGAGCATTTCGATCAGAGGAGAATAATCGGATAACTGTATACCCCAGGTGTCCTCTCACGACTCGACGAGCAGCAGCTGAATAGACCCACGCAGGAACTAGAGAAAATTAAGGAACAACTCGTAACAGTGTGCACAATGCAAACTTAGCCCGCAAGCGTATGTACAAAAGCAAACTACATAAGATAAGATAAAAGCATGTGGGGGAAAAGCTCGGCACGGCAATCCTATGTAGCGTACATATATAAGCACGTGCCAAGCAAACCCAACCTGTTGACAGAGAGAAAAGAAACACGACGTCAAAGTCCACACAGCAAAGAATCCTCCGAAATCGCGCAGATTAGGAAGTCGAGGCTCGTAAGCTCGATTGTCCGTATAACAACCAGGCGGAGTACGAAGTAGCTTGCGCACACAGATAGTAAAAGTTCGCGCTTAACGATCGCCGCAGCTGATCTCTCTCTCTCTCTCTCTCTCTGGTCGGTGTGTGTGTACTCGTCGTTGTTGATGCGGGGCAAAAAGAGCAGTAAAACGAGCGTTTAAAAGGCGCTTTGGCGACCTTCTGACGCACTTTAATCGCGTGTTGATCCCGCAAACGAGTCGAAAATTAAATATTTACCGAGAGAGCAGCCGCGCGACAACTATGTACACGCGGCCACTGCTGCTGCTGCTACTTTGTCGGTGCTGCATTATGTACACAGATATGTAGACATAAGCTCGGGCTGCGTCACGAGATCAACCCCTTTAAGTCTGGTGTGTACGCGGAAAGTACTACTGCGTACTTTATTAGCTGAGCTGTTTTATTTCTTTTGGAGGAACCGGTACGAACTACTTTTGTTGAGTTTGCTGCTGATGCGAGTACGTATAGTCCCATGTGCCCTGGAATGCGATGAACTCGTCGCTCTTGATTGCGCGAAATAATGAGGTTTCGTTGTACGAAGAAAGTGATAAAGTACGAGTTTTTTTTTTCAGGATGTATGAAATGGTTTGGACGTTGACTCTTTGTTATTGGTAATAAGATTGATTGGTTCATTAATTAACGGATGCGATAGATTGTGAATTTGGTGCAGAATTATCGCGGTATACCTTAGAAGATTAATATTTTACAATACTAAAGTGTAACGACGGGAAGTAGATGATTAATGTCTGATAATTCACATTTCACGACAAAAGAATTATCAATATATCCAATGATTTCCCAAAATCTCATTGGACGTTTATACGATCGTTGCATGGTAAAAACCAAGCCTCCAACAATACCATCCCATAGAACGCAAATGAAACACTCGCTCATATAGTTGATCACACAATAGACCCTGGCAACACCTTCGCCATTGCCTCTTGTACAGTACATATACCCGCGCCGCAACTCGTTACGTGTGGCTGCGCTCGAAAATCACTACATACGCGATACATATCTCCCGCGAATCTTCGAGAGGTGGAAACAGCCACGAGCGAGTTAACACACACACACACGCATATACACGGGACACAGACACACAGATAGAGTAGAGGTGCGCGCGAGAAGAGAAATGAAAAGGAAACGGTAGGCGATCGCTTATGCACCGGCGAACCTTCGCTCTCGCGCCCAGCTCTCTGGCGGTGTCCGCTATCTATATTTATGTATCGACAGTCACAGCGAGAGCCTGCGCCAATCGGAACCCGGCGATTTACCCGCGCGCTACTGTATATATACCCAGCGGGGCCCTTTAATTGCCCCCAGCGACTACTGCTACAACAAGAGAGAGAGAGAGAGAGCCAGTTCCCCGCTCTCTTTTTGTTATATTGCCCCCTCTCTCTCTCTCTAACTGCACGCCTTTTTCCGCTCTGTACGTAGGCCGTACATTTTCGTTCCTCTCTTTTGTTGCTCGCAACCTCGCTGCGTTGCGTTGCGAGAGAGAGAGAGAGAGTGCGTTTGATTATACCCCTTTTTCTTTTCTATTGTTTTTTTTTTGTTTCGTTTCGCGATGCACAGTCGCGGACTACGTTTGGCGCCACCGAGATTCACGCGTGTATCGTAAATACCGCAGCAGAGTGCGTTGAGAAATGTATACCGATTCGTTCGTTTGATTGCAAAGTGCAACACGACTGCAGCGAGTTGTCGATTGGCTCTTTCGATGCTCGACGATAGGCGTTTGCAAAGCTTCAGTGCAGGTTGACCAATGCTCCGGATCAACTCCTTTCTCGCGACTACGCTGAGGTTTTAGCAATTTTATACACAAGTTTGCGATAACGAATTAAAAAGATCTATCGAATGCTTGGCCAAAAGGATACATCAAATAGTTGACGTGTTGCATTGTTCAAATATATGCATCCTCGCAAAATCCTGTAGATCGTGAAAATAAAAGCTTTGAATTCTTGCGGTATAGCTGCAATTGATACCCGTGAATTATATAAATTTACATGCGAAATCGTTCGGCTGCTAAAGTATACATGAATTTTTTTTGTTTACCCCTCTAATCTCCCATAAATTAAATACCGTATGGCAAAGAGAGAGAAACAAAAAAGAATACAAATAGTGTCAGGCCAGAATGACATCCATTAGGAGTAATTTAAGTCCCGCTAAACCTAAATCAATCAATCAGTTTGACCTGCAGCGTAAAAGCAAAATATCGTATACGTTTCGTATATTATACGCGATCATACATAGGATTATGGTGTTTTGGTATTATATTACGACGAAACTCGTTTAAGCATAATAAAATTGATTATTTTTCACGTGCGTTTATCGTTAAGTATTTCTGACGATGATTCGGAATTATGCCGATAATGTACGGATAAGAAGTAGCGTCTTAAATATTTTGTCGCCTCGAATGACGATGTGTATGCTTTCCTCGTCTCTCCCCTATACATCGCGATGCTTCTTTTGCGCGCGCGCTACGAACAAATTGACTCGACAAATACCGAAATTTTCTCGGCATATTTGAGATTATTAGCGGTCGATAATCTGTTAAGAAAATCGGTATATACTTGGTGCACAATGGTGTACTCGCGGTCGGTTATTCATTCTCTCGTATCTAAATTATTACACAGCAACAACAATGTACCTTCTCATTTACATTACAACGAATCGGTAAGTGCTCTTATATCCACCATTTTCTCTAATCGTACCGGTTTATACTTCACGATCAATCCCATTCCACTTCTCGCCAACAACAAAAGCTCCATCTCAATCCGGCTGATCTAAGATAACCAACCTAATAACATTATCGAATCTTTAGTTATATACGTTACAGGGCATAATTAACGATTTGCCAATATACATCTACGCGCCTGTATATATATATAGCCCGCGACTCGTAGAACAAGTTTCAACCGAACGCTTTTGACCAATTACGCGAGCAACGTACCTCCAATAATACTTTATCTCTCTCTCTCTCGCTCCGCTATAAATGAAAATTTCGACACACTCACACCCGAGAGAGCTGCGAGCGGATAAGATAAGGTGTAATATAGGAAACTCGCCGAACGACATATTCCCACGGCAAGAGGGAGAGAGAGAGAGAGAGAGAGAGAGAGACGTGCGAGAGAGCTATCCTTGAACCAACCACGACCCCAATGTGCATTTTAATGGCGCGAGAGCTGCTATATAGCAAAAGGCTGTTCCAGTGTCAGAGCAGCTTCGCTCGCACTGTGCACTGTATATAGCGTGTTGAGCAGCTCGGTTGGTTTATCAATTTTTTGGATCACTCGAGCATATGAGCTGCCTTTGTGGTTGATGCATATACGAGTAAACGAGCTTTTACGAGGACTGACCTCCTGGGAAATGATGTAAAGCTGAATTCGACGCTTTCATGTTACACCGTTGAAATGGAATTTCATTACTATAATCGTTTGCACTTGGAAAGCTCGCAGTCATTTGCATTGCAGTCTGCATTTGGCGGATCCAGATTAACGGGTCGAGAGAGAAATTGTCCAACTTGTTCAGCTGCATCATAACTATTAACCAAGCCAGTTTGAGCTCACACATTTGAATGTATAGTATTAACTTGTGGTTTTCTCGAGAGTTGCGCTTATTCAATTTATGGAACTTTGGTAGTTGGTTCGGTGGGAAATTGTTGCTTTTGTAAATCGATCATCGATAGTCGGGCATCGTTTTTAATGATCCTGTACATGAGCTTTTCAAGACTTACAAATATGTACAGACCCTTTTTTGATCTGGAATAGGAAATAGCTTATCATTGCATATTGCAATATTCAATAATTTTCCATCTTCCAAAATCGATCTTCCTATCCGCAAGAGTCACAGAATATGTGCAGCTGAACGGCATGCATGACATCTTGTCTAGTATACGACACCCAGCTGCGAAGCTCGTCGAAACTATGTGACAATAGCGTCGGTGATTTCGTCTAATAGGGGTCTCGATCCTACGACGCACACGATAATACTTATATATATATACGTCGGATGACCGCACTCGTGCTCTCAATTCGTTACGCAGCTTCTTCTTCTCCACACGTTATTCGCATTTGCATAATGCATATAGGGATCACCGCATTCCCTTGCGATCCGCGAACAATTAGCTCCATTTGCTTTGGCTTCCGTAACAACCAACAGTTCCACATTGTGATTCTTCATCTTTCTACCAGCGAAGTTATAATATGGGTATATATGCGCCGATTCCACAATCGATCGTTTATAAGCAAATTTTACCAACAGACCAGCGCCGATCGCGCGCAAGTTTTTCATTCATAAAACACGATGAATATAACCGATGCTTATCTCCCATTGTCTTTCTCGTTATGCAACCTATTCAGTACGCGATACAAGTACAGCATAGCGATCGGATATCTAAGACAATATTCTTATCAACTCATCTCTCTCGAGAGAGCGGCTGTCATCGCAACCCCCCGTGTTACTGCAACCTCAGCAAAACGACTGTTTTGACGTGTGCGCGCGCGACGATGACATCTCTTACCTCGTGCACAGAGACCTGTATCCAGACACGCGGTGTAGCGCGAATATGAAAGACAAAACGACTCCCGGCATTGAATTTCACGGAAGCCTCTCGCGCCAACAATATTATTATACACATCTGCTGCAGCCTGAGCTAAGGGTTTTCCTCAACGCGTGTGTGACTCACTCGGACCTTTACTCTCTCTCTCACATGCGAAAACTCAAATACGAATATGCCGCCACACGCGCGTAGATTTAATAATAAACAATGCTTTTGTGTGTGAGAGAGAGAGAGAGATTGGTGATTAATTGCGCGACTGCGATAACGCGTGTGTATAAAGCGGCGGGTCCCGTGAGCTAGCGCGCGCGTTATTATAAAAGAAAGGATAGAGAGATCGCGTTGAGTGGCGAGAGAGAGAGAGAGAGACAGGCGAGAAAAAATAAATATGACCGGGATAAGAATAGAAGCCCTCGTTTGGGTTATCGTTGTCGGAAGCTGCTTTGTGCTGGGGGCCGACTTCTCTCTCTCTCTCTCTCTCTCGGTGTGCTCTCGCGGAGTGTATATTATACGTGAGTACACGGGTACGAGGCATATATGTATATATATATATATCCTTCGAGATTCGTTGTACGTTTTTTTCCTCTGTATATATACGGCCGGTATATACACTTTGTTTTTCGTCTAGAGAAAAGGAGTGTTCTTCGTGGCTGATAATAAACTTTAGATCTGAATTGGGATTCTATAGTTGGTGTAGGGGGATTGCGGGTAAGATTTATGGATGGGAATAAGATGGAGCTGTTGCGAAAGGATTTGCGAACGAATTTTAAGTAAGATCGAGTACAAACATTGGAAAACTTGCGTCTTTTTTTCTCTTGTTATAGGAAGCGTGAATGATGAACTTAAACTTTGTGCATGAAATTGATACCGTGCCAACATTTTGCGCAAATCGCACAATAATTTGGGAGATAAACTTTCCCTCGTAGTACTAAAGTAGTGTACAAAAAAAATTTACTAGAGACGTTAGCATTCCGCACAACATTGCGCATAAAACAATAATATTAATAGTTTTTGGTTAGTAATTAAATTAGTATTATGATTACTAAGGGATTACAAGAAAGCTGTCCTTATTAATAATTCAACATATTCAAAACGATCCATAATCCATGTAGATAAGAGATTGGACTCGGCTGGGTGATAAATCATAAATTGTAATTTACGGACATTTAAAAGCGACAGGATTCTCGTATTTATCGCGAGCCGAGAGAAAAGTACAAGTGATCGTAACACGAGGAAGAAACAGGAAACTGTATTGATTTCATTACTAATACGAGCAGTGTGTTATTGGACCATAAAATAGATAGCAATTCGCTAATTAATTTCTTCACTACCATATATTACAACAATGACTCAATTCATTTTTATACAAAGTCTAGAGCGATTTCAATTTTTTCACTTATACTTGTAATGAGAAAATTTCAATATAGTCCAGTACTAGAACATCCATTTATCACCATTCACGCATTTTTATCCTTTCGCGCTCAACGATTCGTAATTGAATTTCGAGTTTCAACCATCCTTTCGTTAATTAAAAAAATCAACGAAACACGCTCGAGCAGATTACGCTTGCTATCGGGCTATTATTATCGCCGCAATGTAATACAAGCCATTTTCTGCAACAAAATATACGAATGACCCAGTAATTGACATGCAAACAAATCATTATATTATCGCATTAATTTGATAAATCTTATCGCGCGCTTTACTAAAATAGCCATAAAACTAACGTTTCTTTTTTCTTTTTTTTTTATATTTGCAAAGCGTGAGCTGCATTCCTAATGTTGTGACTTTAAGCGGAAAATAATTCGAATTATTATGTATCTTTTTTTTTAATTGAATTACTTCATTATTTTCAGCTGAAAATTTTTTATCGTAAACTATGCGGTTTCGATACTCACTTATATATCTAAACGCTTTTCTAGATTATTCGGGACCGTGATAAAAACTAGTGAGATAAAAAAACTTTTTTTTCTTTTATTATGTATCTCGAACAATTCTATAAAACAGCTGTTTAGCTAGAAAATACGATTAAAGATGTGTATTTAATTAACAAGGAATCGTTTTAATAACAAAAAACCATTTAACATTCGAACCTCTAAAAAAAGGCAGCAGAGAAATAATCAATCTCTCCTTTCCCCAGCCTAACGTTCAATAAAAACTGTCAATACGGCGTGTTTGTCTAGCCGCGAATGAATAATCATTCCAATTAATAATCCCCCGCTATACATACAACGGAACACAGTGAAATTCATAATTAATGTGATGTTAGAAAGTAGTCTAACGATTCGACACAACACTTTCATCATCGATCAAAAATCAAATCGATCATTCTCGTATATTAATCGGCAAAGCTCGCGAGAATTCGAAAAAAATAAAAAAAAATAAAAAAAATAAAAAAAAAACAGTCGCAAGTTTATCCATCGCGCACGAGACACACGGCGAGAGAGAGAACAAAAGTGTATGACCTACCGTCGCTGCGTCGAGAGCATCGTTGGCAGCATTAGCCACGGTCACCAGCAGACAAACTGTCATCCCCACGAGTGTCGCCGTCCTAGTCCTCCTAAGCCTCATCTTCGTAACGATTCTCGTGGTCTAGAGTGCAGTTGCGATTCACCAGACCTTCCACCTTCCACCTTTCAGTCTCTTTCTTTCTCTCTCTCCCTCTCTCTCTCTCTCTCTTTCTTTCTCTCTAGTTATCTTTCAGATGCTCAATGCAGTTTGACAGGGAGTATCGTGATCGCCCATTCCCGTGCGCGCGACTCACGCAAAGCAGTCGAATGAAAAAAAAAAAAAAAAAAAAAACAAGACTCGATGATGGGGAAATTTGAAAAAAATCCGAGGCGAGAGAAAGAGAATCGCGGCGCGCGCGTTAAACGCCAGGAGGTATATATATATATATATATATAATACGAAAGGGGGGAAAGGAAACACACACACGATGGCTATATG